>CAKNYM010023382.1:0-19556 GCA_932195095.1 Andricus curvator | reverse complement strand
CAAATTCTTTATTATGTCTCTGACCTCAGTGACACAGACTTTTTCAAATTTCTATAGTGGACTACGTAATTTTTCTGTGGCAATAAGCTCGTTATCAGTTTTGGTATCTGGCATGAGGAATTAGGGGGTACAAAGTGCTCTGGAGCCAAAGGCAATTCTCTATGAAAATCATGCAATTCTGAAGGATATTCCAAGTCTACCTCCAAAATTTAACCTATTGGTGAATCGTCTGGAATACTTTGTACATTGATATCTTGATCAAGTACCCATTCGAAACCACCAAAAGGTAAACATTCACTCATTGCTGCGCCATACTGGTTGGAAATATCAAAATATAAGATATACGATTCAGGTTCGCTTGGATTAAAATCGGATCCCATAAATCGGTTATTCGCTTTGGCATATCTATTTGAGCACTGCGATACACCTCCACGAATACCCCTCTCAATGAGAAGAATCATTTAAGGATCTGTTAATAATTCAATTTCAATTCCGATTAGTTTGAGCATCGCATCAAAAGCAAGTGCTGGAGCTGTATAGTAAGGTAAGGGATCGAGATTATAGGTTGAAAAACAATTTTTTCTGAAATTTTCAAAAATATCGGCCAAAAGTAAAACGTCGGTTTTCAAGTAGAGCATTCCCCCAAAGTTTCGATATTGAACGTTTCCCAAACATTACATGCATGTTGGTACTCTTCATCGGAAATTTCATTATTATTTAATTTTGAATAAAATGCGCTTTTAGGTGGTAATTGATGCTCATTCAATTTTTCCCAATCATCAATATAGTCGTAAGGAAATACTCCTTTTCTGACTAATAATTGAAATTTTTCCGGATTATTGCAATGCTTAAGAGTAATTTTTTTATCATCGTTTCCCAGATAAGAGGATAATTTTTCAAGGCTACTCGGCATAAAACGAAACGAATCTATAAACCGAAGATTTACTTTTGTACCGGCAACATATTTTGTGAACGAGATGTATTTCTCTTTGTTGATGGGTAATAATTGAACCTCGCCCCCAAACTGTTTAGCTAATGCCTTGATGAAAAAGTGTGAATCATAGCCTGAAAAATTGTGGAAAACTACCGGCACAGTGTGTGAGTCTTTGTAATTCACGTTGCAGCCCTGATGACTTGCACCACGAAACTTGCCCGTAAAGTGACAATGGTCGTGATGTCTAATGTCATCTTGTCCAACTGGTTGTTCGCAAATGTGGCAGTTTTGAGCAGACCTTAACTCCGCTTCTTGCTCTGGACTGAGTTTCTCCATTGGTACAATGCAGGTTAATTCAGAACCAATATTTTGGGCAATTTCTTTTAATTCATTTACGAACCACTCTATACAGTCTTTCCCGCGATAAATTTGAAATTTTGAACGAGAGTCATCAAAGCTGCAATGTAAATAAAATGCCACACTGTATGGAACATGCTTTTGATTCGGCCCTATATTCAAAGGATTTTCGGTAACTTCCATTAATAGACATTCAATGTCAGCATAAACAGAGAATGGAACATTCTCTTTGAAACTGTAATTTCGGAATTTCAAAAATCTTTCTTTTTCATTGGGTAAAATCATTCTTCATTGATTCGCATTTTCATAATCCAATCTGTGATTCTGTAAGGATTTTTCTAATTTGAAGTAACATAGGAACCTGTCACAAAAGTAGGTAAGACACTTAGAATTTGTAATCTGAGATTTTACTAATCGACATAAGTTTTTAATCAAAGCGAAGTGATATATTGGATTACTGTCATTTAATTCGTTTTTATTGGAACAGTCAGAGTTAAGATTTGTATTTTCGATCATCAGAAGGTGTATTGTAGGACGTCTAGACTTTTCTTTGCTTAGGTACAGTGGTACAATTTCTCCTTTCTTATATTTTTTATCGTCTTCTACGCCATAAACATTTATGCACAACTCATTCATTTTTTCAAATTTTTGAATATCTTCAAAAATTATAGGAAACGAGATTCCATCATGTTTGAGTTCTGAATTATAATGTGGGTAGGAATTGACTAGATCTCTGTGAATGGCAGAAGGGCAAAGAGCTGCCATTACCGACCACAGGAAACAATAAACATCATTATTCTGAACATTTATAACAGCTTTTTTATCTGTTATATATTTGGGTAAATCAATCAATGTCGATATACCTGAATTTATTGGTAAATATTTATTAAAATTTACTATGAGGTTTATAATTTCACTCAATGCCCATCCCGAATCCGTTTCCTGAAATTCTTCTACTTTTACTAAAATTTGGTCCATAACATTTTCATCGTACCACGCACTGATGTCAGTTGATGGGAGGATTCTATTATTTTCAGTATTTATGTACTTAATTTATTCTACCGTTTCACCGTTCACTATGGATTTAAATTTCCCGGTAAAAGAAACGTTCACTTTCAAACCGCCATATTTTTTAAAAATATTTTTTATTCTTCGAACGACCATTGACTTTGTATCCTCTAGAAAATGTTGAAGGTCCTTATGTCTTAAATTTACTACACATCCGGTTCTTATCCTACTCTTGAACGCTGATTCTAAGTCTTCCCACTGTATTCTATCTGTTTTTCTTTTCGAATGTTCAACCCCTTTTCCCTTTTTTCCCTTTTTTCTCATTACTTTTAATTTAGTTTTCAATGCTTTTAAAATGCCTATGGTCGATTGAACAGCCATTTTTTGCCCTACAGTCAATCCTAAATATTTTAACATGTTATTCAATATTCTAATATTTTGCGTACCAAATTTGATCCACTTGTTGATTTTATTGATTTTGCGATTCTCCGTTAGCATGGTGTATGCCTGGTCCATGATGGAGATGAGTTTCCTGCTCTGCTCAGGCTCCATTTTTTTCTGCCAGGTACGAGTACACTACAAAGTTTGACGCTCAGTTGGTGGTTGAGAAGCAACTGGAAAATTTTTTAACGTGAAACGACTTTTTAACACCTAATATTCCACTAAATAGAAACTTTAACCTAGAAGGCACACTAACCTCTCACAATCACCTCCTTTTCTAATGTTTTGTTCACAAATGGCAATTGCAAAGCTGTTTCAGCAGTCTTGGTATTTACAAGGTGGATAAAAACTGGAAAAAAAATTCCTATGAAAAAACCTTTTTTTTTAAACTCACAAAATTTCACTGAATTTTTTTCACTTTATATCAAAAGAAACACTAACCTTTTTAACAGGCACTATTTTGTTTGTAACTCTCAGATAAACTCACAGAAAGTATGTTGGGAATAATAGAAGTATCGATTTATGAAATCACTGCACTGAATCTGGCAATACACTGAAAAATTGTTTGCAGGTTGTGCCTTATATATCCGAGGGTTATTATTATTATTATTATGAAGGCTAATACCTAAGCAGAAAACATTTTTTACGATGTAACTTCAAGGGCAAATGAAAAAAATGTAACCTTGGAGCTATTTACGCAAAAATTAAAAATTCGTTTTATATTCATATACTGTCTATTAAAATTCGTTGCTCAAAATTGTACAGAATTACATTATATAATGCAACAATGTTCTAAAACGTTCTAGAACGTTCCGCATTATAGTTAATACACCTAGAAATACGTAAAATTCGTTTCTCGAAATTAGGCAATATTGCATCATATGGTGAAACAATGTTCTATACGTAGAAACACGTAAAATTCGTTTTAGTGACATTGCACAATATTGCATCATATGATGCAATAATGTTCTATACGTAGAAACACGTAAAATTCGTTTCTCGACATTGCGCAATATTGCATCATATGTTGCAACAATATTTTATACGTAGAAACACGTAAAATGCGTTTCTCAAAATTGCGCAATATTGCATCATATGATGCAACAATTTTCTATACGTAGAATCACATAAAATTCGTTTTCGCGACATTGCACAATATTGCATCATATGATGCAACAATGTTCTACATCTAGAAACACGTAAAATTCGTTTTCGTGGCATTGCACAATATTGCATCATATGATGCAGCAATGTTCTATACGTAGAAACACGTAAAATTCGCTTCTAGGAATTGCGCAATATTGCATCATGTGATGCAACAATCTTCTAGAACGTTCTACACTATAATCGACACGTTCGGGATATCATTTTTGCAACGCAAAATGTGATGCGTCATTACAATAACCTTGAAGCTGTTGACGAAATAAATTCTTTCCAGAAATTGTGCAGTATAATTTTCATGATGCCATCAAGAATATTCTAGAATATTTTGTACATTAAATGAATGTTTTATCTATAAGGAAGCAATAAATCATCCTTGCTTTTCTCGTTATAACCTTCTACCTGTTTTTACAGAACGTTCTACATTATGATCGACACGTTTGGAATATATATTTTTGCAACGCAAAATGTAATGTGTCAATACACTAACCTTGAAGTAGTTGACGAAAGAAATTATTTCCAGAAAGCAATAAATCATCCTTGTTTTTCTCCTTATAACCTTGAGTCTGTTTACATGAATTCAGCTCTACACCTACATCCTTTGTGCACTGAACGAATGTTTTGTCGATAAGAAAGCAATAAATCAAATTCATATAGACGAAAACAGGATGTCACATCAAATTTCAAATATATACGCCTGCATATTTGCGCGTTAAAAATGAATGTTTTATCTATAAGGAAGCAATAAATCATTCTTGTTTTTCTCGTAATAACCTTGAACCTGTTGACATCAATTCGGCTCTTACAATTACGCAATATTATTCTGTGACGTCATCATGACCTTCGAGAATGTTCTAGAAGCTCCAGGATCCTCCGAGAATGTTCTGGAAGCTTTGAAGAACGGCCTCCATCCCAGCCTTACACGGATACACACACACACACAGACACTCACTAATCCTAATTGGTCCAGAAACCCCCCTGTATATCTACTATATTGATTATTGACTAATTGATTGCATTTTTAATGAATTTATTTATAAAAATGGACTCTAGAATTCTTCGTTTGTGTGTATTGTTTTCACGAGCTAAAATTTTGATATTTTTAATCTCAAAATCAATATAATGATTGTATTTCCATGCATGTTTTAATAAACCAGTGTTTGGATTGCCTAATTCACAATCTCGTTTATGTTCATAAATGCGAGTTTTTAGTCTCCTGCCAGTCTCACCAATATAAATTTTATTGCAACATTTACAATTTATCATATATACAATACAAGATGAGTTTTCTTTATTGTCTTTATCTTTATTTTTTAAAAAAGGAAATTTATTAAGTGTGTGGTTGTTGGTGAAATAAACATTAATATTGTTTTTTTTTTAAAGAACCTCTAAGACGTTCCGAAAGACCTTCAACATATGGTAACGAAACTTTTAGTTCATATTTATTGTAATTTTCATTCCATTTTTTATTTTTAGATGAATTATTATAAATTTCATGGATTCTTTCTGTGATAATTTAATTTATTAACTGAAGTGGATAATTATTTTGCATGAGAGTAATTTTTAGTTGATCTAAATTTTCTTTACGGAATTTTATATCGCTTAATTTTACACATCTATAAATAAGACCTTTTATTAGACCAACTTTCTGAGAAAATAAATGATGGGAGTTATTATTCAAATAACGTCCTGACCAAGATATTTTTTATACCAATTTGTAGTTAAATTACCTTCTGAAGTTTTTATAATTAATAAATCTAGATAAGCAATAGAACTATTAACTTCTTTTTCAATAGTGAATTTAATTGAATTTTCCATATTGTTGAAAGTGTTAAGGAGTTCATCTATTTTTTCAGTAGGAACGATTGCTAGGATATCGTCCACGTATCGTTTGTAAAGAATAGGAGTAAAAGTTAATTTATTTAGAGCCGTTCTTTCTCTCTTAATCATTATTAATAACAACGGTCAAAGAAAAATTTCAAAGTGTGGATAATATTCCATTCACTGAACATAGATAATTTAATCAAGGTCAATCCCGTTCTGGAATATCATGGTTTATTTAAACTACATACAAAGGAAATATATTATAACTTATTAAGAAGTATTACTCCTACATATGTTTCAATGCTTTTTCTGTTTTGAATATGGCGCCAGAAGTCCTTTTAATTTAGTGATCGATCGAGATACCACGCGGCGCTGATTGTATTGTTTCTGTTTACTTTTTTTTCGGCGTTTGAAAACTCTCTTATTTTATTAATTTTTTAATATTTATTGCGTGTGTTGACGTTTCGGAGGGACTTTCCCCCTCAAATAGGGATATGTGCTTCCTGTGGGGAAAAAAATATCCCCCCGACATCCTTTCGGTGCGCCAGAATTCGAAATACATTTTTTGAGGTGAGTTTTGTAGGTTAGATTACCCCCTACATGAGCCTTAAGCGAAGAAGGAAAAACGTTTTTTGAGAATTATTTTGCGAATATCGTAACTAAAATTACCACAAAGAAAACTAAAAAAGCTGCTTCTGACAAAAAAGACTTATCTGAGGAAGAATTCACTTCCGATGAAAATAAGACGTAAGGGAACTTATAGACTGACATCATAGTACATTTTCCGATGAAAATTAGACATAAGGGAACTTATAGACTGATACCCTAGCACATATATAATATACGTATAGTTTCGTATAAAGATGCCTGTGATAAGATATATACATAGTTTTTTAATATATTCGAAGATTAAATTATATGTACTTCAAACCATTCAGCAATATAATACATTGCTTTGTGAGTACTACATTTTTTGGGGCATTTTTTGATGTCCAGAATAGTTAGAAAACATTATGTCCTAGCGGCTACGACAGGACGGCGCGGCGGTGTGGTCGAAGCGCCGAAGCATTCTTACCTCTCACGCGCTCGATCTCTCTTTAACGTGCTGTTTGAATGCTCGTATTTTTTTAACGATGCATTCCATTGAAGTAATACTTTTCAGAAAACTCCATTAAACCCTAATGAACTTTTTTTCCGCTTGAATTTTTCGCTTACTCAAAATTCCCTCGATAAACGAAGCGTTTGAAAGTTGCGTAACATTATTTTGATACTGCCTGGCAAAAAAATTAACAGTTTTTTTTATAAAAAATTAGAAAAGTTTGAATGAGCGTATCATCTTCAAACCAGTTTGAAGCATAACTCATCCAATATTCATGTGAAAATATTCAGAACATTGTCTTTTAGAACGAGTTAAAGTCAAAATATTGATTAAATTTTGGTTTTCGCAAAATCCAGTTTTTTCACTTTCTTTCAGAAACAGTAAAAGATACTGATTTTAAAGACAACAGGGGCCAACTGGAACGACCATGTTAATTTTATATGCCCTTACAGTATCCAGCGGCTCAATTTACGATAAATAATTAGTATCGCAAAAACTTCACAAGTTAATCACATAGGTTGGAAAGAAATGCGTGAAATTTTAGTCTCAACTTTTGCGGATTCTTTCACCAAAATTATAATATTGACAGGAATAGTTCAATATCCAATAAAAGAACAGCGAACTCAATTACTTGAAGAGGCACATTCTTCAGCTTTAGGCGGTCATAAAGGTGTTACAAAAACTTATCATCGAATTCGTCAGAATTATTATTGGGAGAATATGAAAATTGATATTCAGAAATATATTAAACAGTGCTTGCACTGTCAAATAAAAAAATTAGTTCGCGTAAAAACTAAAAATTCCACGATAATAACGGACACGCCTGGAACCGCATTCGAAAAAATTTGAATGGACGTAGTTGGCCCACTTCCACAAACAACATTAGGCAATCTAAATATCTTAACTATTCAAGATAATTTTACAAAACACATTTGAGCTTTAACAATTCCAAACGCGAAAGCTTCAACAGTAGCTGATATTTTTGTTAAAAAATGTATATGTATTTACGGTTCCCCAAAAGCAGTTTTGACTGACCAGGGTTCAAATTTGTTAAGCAATTTAATGAGAAGAATGGCAAAGCGTTTTAGAATTAAGCAATTTAAAACAACAGCATTTCGTCCACAATCAAATGGGTCTCTTGAAAGATCACGTCACGTGTTAGCTGAATACCTCAAACAATTTGTTTAAAAAAATTCCGAATGGGACGATTGGCTTGAATTAGACATGTTTTCTTACAATACAAGTGTCCACGATGGTACAAAGTGTACGCCCTATGAATTAGTTTTCGGTAAATTAGCTCGTCAGCCATCAAATGAACCACTATCAAAGGAAGAAAAATTCCAAACTTATGACGATTACCTAACGAATTTTATAACTAAATTATATTAAATGAGAACTCGAGCGAGACAAAATTTAATTGCGGCTAAAGAAAAGTCAAAAATATATCATGATCGAAAAGTTAATCCATTAGAAATCAAAACTGGAGATAACGTCTTTGTATTAATTGGAAAAGAACCTAAGAAAAAATTTGATCATCAATATAAAGGGCCTTATAAAATCCTAGAAATATTAGGAAATGGAAACGTCAAAATTGACATGAAAGGCAAACCTGCAGTAGTACACGTCAATAAACTTAAACGTTCACACATGAAAGGTCAAACCATTAATGATTAAACGACAAGCCCTTATCATTTTAATTTCAGATGGATCGCATCCACTCTCAACGTAAAGACTCTCTTATCGTCGTTGTTATGCAATAAATTGATCTACTCATGTTATGGCCATATTTATTTCACACGGAAGTTTTCGAAAGAAATGACAGTGATATTCCTAAATGGGCACAAAACCTCAGAAGCATACAAACAATTAGGGATATAATCCTCAAAATTAAAACCATCTTCTACACTAAATTTTGTTTTCTTTTTTACTTGATTTCGAGAAGCACAATGAAGTAAAAACTCCAACTTTCACCTGGTATCTTTTTGATATTATTCCTAGTAACCCCATCTGATGCGACAACCTCGTACGTCGATTCTCTTTTCTCGCACTCATTAGGCGTTTATCTTGAGCCTATTATTGATATTCAAATACTTTCCGATGAATATCATTTTTCGTCTTATTCAGATAATAGCATCAGATAATAGAAAACTATAAAAAAATTCATCACAGGATGTAAGAAGAGATCTGACATTTGCAATGGAAGTAGTCACAAAATTGATACCCAA
This sequence comes from Andricus curvator, assembly GCA_932195095.1. Taxonomy (NCBI): domain Eukaryota; kingdom Metazoa; phylum Arthropoda; class Insecta; order Hymenoptera; family Cynipidae; genus Andricus; species Andricus curvator. The sequence continues at coordinate 10,507 of CAKNYM010023382.1, read as the reverse complement.
ACAATAACTTATTTTCTTCAAGAAATTCCGCCAATTTCTATTCAAACATATAATATTTACAGTTCTTCATAAAAAAAAAGATCCATTTTTACAAAAAGTTCAGAACACAATTTGAAAAAATAGAGGACAATCAAGAAGCTTCTCTTTATTTACTCGAAGATAATTTATTTCTTATCCTTAATTTGATATCTTAAAAAATTATAAATCTTTCTAAAATCATCTCGAGGGTCGAAGGCTAACAAATCTGTTGATCTTAACGTCAAGTTCAATAACTCTGCTTTCGAAAATATAACAAGAGATCTAGAAGAGACTATTGACTCCTATACCTCTCTTTTATGACACCTTTTAGAAGCCCTCACGCATACAGTTAAAAACTCATGGCACCCTCTACTATTTCCCGACTCTTTCCTGAATTGTAATCTAAACCTCTCTGCTTCTTTTTTCTTTAAAATTTTCTCCGTTTTCAAAAATTAGACATTTTATAGTGAACAACTGTTTAATTTTTACGTTAAATATTACTGCACCTGGTATATCTTAAATGTGTAAGCACCTAGACTCAGTTTTATAACCCTCCCTGCAGAAAATCCATCCTGGACCACACCACGTATTCGGTTTTTTTTTCTTGTAGCTCTCAATAGGCAATTTTGTTTACCTACTTATACAAACTTCTAACCATGTTTTTTTTCTCATCTCTCTTTATACTTTAAGAAGAATGGTTCTTGCAAAATAATCACTTTTGTCAATGCAAAAATTATTTTTCTAATAGGAAGCTATATAATTCTTCTTGTCCTTCTTTATAAGTAGTTATTTACACTATACTATGTAAATCCAGTTTTACAATTTTAATATTTAACCTCGTAAATACATATGTATCTCTTTTATGATGTTTGCGTAAGATTGGATGATCTTTTTTAAATTTTGAAGAATAATAATTCCGAAAGAGGATTCGGATGCTGACACTGAAATTCTTGAAAACAATGATTGAATATACATAGATGATCTCATATTTTTTTATTTCACCATTATTGTTACCGTTTAACGTGCAATTGTATTCAAAAAAGTACACTTCGCGAAATTTCAGTTCGTAAGTACCATTATTATAATTACAGTAAAATTGGCTTTTCACCTTGTTTTCTTATTTTTTTAAGTACATTTCAGTACAGCTGCACGATTTGTCATATTTTTGTTTTACAGGTTATGTTCGTACGTATCTCTTTATCTCTCATTTTTTTTTAACGAAAATATTTGCACGCGTTTTAATTTTTTGCTTGATAAACATTGATAAATTAGATATTTTTAATTAGCAAAATATGTCTGATAGGTTTGTAAAAAGATGCCAATTTTTAAAATCTACTACGTCATATAAAATAAAATATAAAAATAATTTAAAATTTTTTGCTAAAATAAACACCATATATCATACAATGTCATATAGTTTAATTTAATTCCCAATGCCATGTTATTTACAAATCAAAATATTGCTGTTTCTCTTTTACAGATAACATGGCAATGGAAAGAAACCTCTCGAAATCCTCAGCAGTACAAACCCTTAACGAAATAAGTATCGAATACAATTTTTCGAAACCTATTTTTATTGTAAAGACAGTAGGTCATAACGCCGAATTGCCACCATTTGAAGCTAAATGCATAATGCATCAAAATAATGTAAAATATTTATATCGAGGTGAGCCTGCATCCACAAAAAAGGCTGCGAGACAAAATGCTGCTCGCCATATGTTAGAATCGTTAGCAGAAAAATTTATGTTTTGCGAAGAAAATTATACTAAATTAAGAATCAGTATTCACGACAATGTAAATGTGCACATAATTGCCGATGCACAAGTTAGTACAAATAAAATAAAACTTCACAAATGGTTGAACGCATGTGAAAAATGTGATGAGAGAGGAGATTTAGCTTCACATTCTTTCCGTCCACGTAGAAACTATAAGTACAACGTGTAATCCCTGATCTCAAAAACATATTTAATATTACATATATATATATATATATATATATTTGTATACTTACATATGTTCTTTTCATGAATATAAGCTTACATATAAGGAACAATTGTGTCTATTTCTTTAATCTAGTATTTATGACGACCCTTCTACCATACGTTCGAATGCAGACGATCGCTCCATGTGGGACTCTGAACCCTCACCTGAATGCTTCACCCCGCGTTCGACTTAGGGGGGAGGTGTCACGTTCCGTGAAGTATATATATATATATATATATGTTAATATATTTATATATTTGCATGCTTATACTAATAAATACTTAATAAATGTAGAGCGAATATTGCGCACTGTAGAGTGTAGCTATATATATATATATATATAGTCAGCACGTTGCACGCTGTAGAATATAACTATATACAGGGTGTCCCAAGGTTTGCGCATACGGACCACATAGCTCGAATACTGATCAAAAACTAAAATCATATTTTAGAAAACAAAAATGTTGAATACTCATTATTTTTTGAGATAAAAAAGGTCAAAGTTGGCCAATCACGTTGCATCTTTCAAAGTTAGGCAGTGGTGCTTCAATTTTTAAAAAAGTCCTCGGCAGCAACCCAATTCACGCTAAACAGTTTTCTCGTTCACAGCAGTTACCTTTGAAAACAAATTCGCAACGACGAAATGTGAAATGATTTGAAAAATAATCAACCATCCAGCTTGTTTTCAAAGTTCACTGTTGTGAACGAGAAAACTGTTTATCGTGAATTTAGTTGCTGCTGAGGATTTTTTTTAAATTAAAGCACTACTGCCTAACTTTGAAAGACGCAACGTGATTGGCCCACTTTGACCTTCTGTATCACAAAAAATAATGAGTATTCAACATTTTTGAGGTCTAAAATATGATTTTTGTTTTTCACCAGTATTTGGGCTATGTGTTCCTTATGCGCGAACATTGGGGCACCCTGTATATTCAGCACGAGAGTAGAAGTTCAGAGTATAGACTATAGTAAGAACGTTGTAACCCATAGCGTATACTGCGTAACCATAGACTATAGAGCATAGAAGCACGTGATAGCTGGAGGACATAGCAATAGATATAATAAAAACGTTGCAAGCCATGGAGTATATCCATATATAATAGCACAGTTAACTGCACATGTGACGTCAGCGATGTTGATACGAAAGCATTGTAGGAGCAGGCCCTATAAAAATCCAAAGGTCCAGCATGGGTCAGTTAGGAGTTATATTTCAGTTCAGCTCTTCACTGTTTTCTACGGTTTTCTCCGATTCGACTGTCCAATGTCTAGTGTGTCAAACCAGTATTTCTCACGTGTTAGTGTGTGTGCCCTTGTGACAGTGTTGTGCACTGGGAAACCCGAATCTGGGATTTCCCATCTTGAAATACTTTGAACCAATTCGATCCTGAATTGGACCAGCTATTGTTCATCATCAAATATTGGAACTCTTTAAAAAGCAATTAAGGATCTACCTAATTTTTGATATCTAATTCACATCAAAGTGCACAACCCCTTCTTCCACACCATTACACGGAGATCTCAAAGACCATCTAGATTTCATTTGATTCTTCAATCAAATCAATAACCGGTAAGTCCTAATACCAATTACTCTAATTTCAGTTATCTAACTCCTTTGGGCCATAATATATGAGTCTCCTTTATTTGAAAGGTCCTGGCCAAGGATTAGAGAAAAGTCTACAAGTCTTCCTTCAGCTTCCTATGTTAAACTCTTAGTAATCAATAAATCTTAATTGTAATTATTTATAATAAATTGTTGAAACTCATCTATAATTTATTTATTGGCTACTCTCTCCTCTTCCCTGTGCGAGATCTTCGATCTCAACTAAAACGAGGAACCTAATTAAAAAGGAAAGTATTTTGCGTTTTCTATGACGTAACATCTCCCCCCCCCCTTTTCTCATACTCTCACATGCTTGATACGTTTCTGTCACTTCATTATGAGTTAATTCTTCGGAATATAAAAATTAATTCAGTTTACAGCTTATAGTCAATTACATCAAATGGTTCTCTCTCTGGCACATGCTTCATGCCTTACTGTCATTTAATTATGAGTTGAAAGTTCATTTTTCTGAATTAAGAACTCTAATATTATTTCATTATTATTATAATTAATAAAGAATAACTAAAACATCTTTAACAAGAGTTTTATGTCACTACTCACATTTGTGTACTTTGTCTTCGCTGGATTTATACTCTTCTATGGTATATTCATCATTTTTATTTTTACGTATTTCATGGAAAGCAATATCTCACTTTTTAAAATTGATTTGTTTTTATGAATTAAATCCTTCACAATATCCATAAAGTCTGAGTGCGCGAAATTCAAATTGATAAAATGTAGGTTGATCCAAGCTACAGTATTAGACTGCGCCTGCGCTGAGTTACACGTAGAGGTCAGTGAGGTAGATCACTAATATCTTTTTCGCACTATAGAAAGAGAGACGTTTTAAAACCTTTGTTTTATTCTTGTTTCATTGTAGAAAGAGAGGTCTGATTGACTTCAGGCATCGCCAATTTGTCGGTAAGGTACGGACAGACTGAGCATCGATTCGACGGCCGATACATGCATCACCGACTGTTGATAAATTGATATTAGTGATGGAAGAAAGTATTGACTAATTGCACAATGTCGCCATCTGTTATGGATATCCATTTAACCTTGATCGATGAGGTAGGCTTCTGATATAGGTAATATAAAAAATTACCGACCTCTCTGGTTTACCGACTGATGGTAACATGGCTCCCTACCTTGCCGACATATGCTTCAGTGATAATATATCAAATGACCGATCTCCATGTTTTACTGACCGATGGTAATAAACTGTTTTACCGATCTATGGTAACTGAGCATTGAACAGAAACTGATAATGTTAACTGAGCAGGAATCTCCATTACCAACCTCACTGTTCTACCGACTTAGCATGGAACAAAACCTTATAATGTTAACTTAGCAGGAATCTCCATTACCACCTCACTGTTTTCCCTACTTAGCATGGAACAGAACCTTGAAATTACCGACCTCTCTGTTTTACCGACCGATGGTGCAATTCTGTCGCTGCAGGAATCTGCATTACCGACCTCACTGTTCTACCGACTGTCGGTAACTTAGCGCGGAATAGGACCCTCCCTTGACCGGTGGAGCCATCTGTTGGTGTCGGTAACTTGCGACTGTGGCGCCATCCGTCTGCAAGTGAAGTCGTAGCCCCTTAATCCTACTACTGTTCATAATTAAAAAGGCAAAGCAAAGTTCAACATTTCAGAAAAAAACCTCAACTTTCTAGCACTTATATTTATGTAAGTGCTAGAAACTTGAGGTTTTTTATTATTGTTTAAACAACTATTTTGGTTAACTTCCATTAATTATTACCTCACTAAGTGAAAAGGGATAAAAAGTTAAAAATTGCAGAAAAAACCGCAACTATCCAGCATTACTAAAGGAGAAGATAGTTATACACAGTAATAATTTGTTTAAACAATTATTTTTCATTTTATTTAATTAATTATGTCACTCCATGTGAAAAATAGCCAAATAGTTAAAAATTTCAGAAAAAAATCGCAACTTTGTACTGTTATGCAAAGAAAATATTATTAACAGTAGTAACAAATTGTTTAAACTATTATTTTTGTTAACTTCAATTACCTATTACTTGACTATAATTGAAAAGTTAAAAATTTCAGAAAAAAACTGGAACTATCTAGTATTAATATAGAAGATAGCTATAAACAATAATAATTTAATTAAACAATTATTTTTGCTGATTTGAATTAAATGATAACTCACTTCAACTGAAAAGTGGACAAAAAGTTGAAAATGTAAGAAAAAACCACAGTTTCTAGCATTATTCAAAGCGAATATTATTAGCAATAATAATTACCCGTTTAAACAATTATGTTTGTCAAAATTAATCAATTATTACCTCACTCTAATTGAAAATTGGACAAAAAGTGAAAAATTGTTGAAAAAACCGCGACTTTTTAACTCTATTCTAAGAAAAAATGGCTAAAAACAATAATAAATTGTTTAAAAAATTAATGTGAATATCTAATGAGCCGTATGAAGTAGTGTTCCATGTATTAGAAACCATTTTCATTTTTAAGAAATGCAAAAAATCATAATTAGCTCCAAAAACTCGCGAAACCCATTTTTCACCCATGGGGTAATTTTGGGACCCTACAAAACAGACTTGTAGGGGTGACATTTAGAAAGCAATATATTATTCATATTCTATAGCTAATTTTAAATAGAAATAGTAAGTTCCAACTCGATTGAGCTAATATTGCCGATTCTGAATAAAATTTACAAAAACGTCTTTTTTCTTATGGGAAATACGTGTTGAACTTCATGGGGCTTGAGCGACCTCTACAAATAATTTTTTTTTCAAAACACGAAAAGAATGGATTTATTTTTATGTGAATACGAACACATTTTTGCGTGATAGGCATACAAATTCGAAAAAAATTTTCTCCAATACTAATTTCTCCAATACTAAGTTGTACCCTTTAGTCAACACATTTTTTCAACAAAAAAAAAGATTTTATTTTAAATTCTTAATTTTTCATTTAATTATTATTAAACTATTTTATTCTTGTCTTTTTTGTCGATTTTTTGATGTTTTTTATTTTCTCAATGTCTTTAAAATTCATGTATTAAATTTTTGTCCATGTAGAATTATCTTTTTTTACATTGGAATGAATGTAAATTACTATACGGTGTGTCAGTTCCAAAATATATAATAAAATAAGTGAATCAAAAAAGTTTCTCATTATAGAAAAATGTGAAAGAAGTAAGCAAAAATAATACTTTCCTTAAAAATTAGTATGAAAATGCTCATTTAATTATTTACAATTATGGTAATATTGATAATGTAAAAGGGGTTAATTATATATGTATATATAAAAAAAAGGTTAAACAACCACCGCAGGGTTCCACTGAGAGCAACTGCCATTTAAAAAATGACACCGGCTCCCAGTAGAACCGCGGTAAATCACACTTATGGCCACGTCTCACAACCGTGAGATGGGTGGTCATGAGCAACGACAAAATCACAACGACAGGCCGGCGAAACCCTCGTGTGTCTTGAGGACACGAAGCGACCCAAGGATGACAGCTTTCTGCATCTATCTCGCAAGTGCCTTGGCATATTTTTGGCAAGCGGTTATGGCTTTAAGGTTGCGAAGCAGTGATAGTTTCGCACCTCCGAGAGCATCTATCACAAGGACAATTGCTTGTACTGAATATTCTGGGTACAGTCGTTGCAGCTGTCATCTAAGGTCTTGATACGGCTCCTCCTTTTCTTTCTTCTTGGCAGTGATGTTGTATTCGGACTGAGCCAAAAATTCGATCACGAATATAGTTCGTTTCTCGAAATCTTGGTGAACGATGTCAGGCTTCGAATGTGCAACGGAGACTGCTGTCCGAAAAGCGTAGTTCCAGAAAATTTGGCACTTCTCGATTTAGACAATTGACTCTATCTCCCTTGGAGCGTTCGGCAGGGCAGGGTCGCGACCAACATCGTAAGAGCGACAAAGATGGTAATAAAGAACTCTCAGGGCCGCATTATGTCTATAGATATACGTCGTTCCTGCGTGGGTCGGACACCCCGATAGTATATAAAATGTGGTCACGGTATGTTAAGGTGGAAATAATACCGTCCTGGCATGCGCGGCTTTGTAAAGGAACGCTCCTTCACCAATCATCTCGTGGTTCCTGACCATTCTTAGGAGAGGATCTCTGCCATTCGCAACGATGTAAGCTGTACTTAGAACAATCCGGTTATGAAGACACTGAAGATTCAGAAGTCCGCGTCCGCCTTGACGGTGTGAAATATATAATCGCGGAACTGACGAATTGATATGCAAGCTTTTATGCATATTGAAACGGTGCAGTATAAAATAATTATTTTATACTTATAAACTACACTCAGAAGCGGGCGAAATAGGAAATAAGTACGCTACTGAGTGACTTGCGAATTCCTGGGCGAAAGAGTTATATAGGTCGCATGTAACGCTATGCGAAACAGGTGCGGTTGCGTGCGCAACCTATACGATAAGTGGGGATGCGAGGACCCGCGACAACGGGACCTGTGTGATTACCAAGGATCACTGGAATCGCCAGTCTGCGCTCGAGGGTTCAACTGAACACTGTGTCGAGCGTTTGACTCCTAGGAAGCACTTGCGCGACAGCATCGTATGAGCTAGAAAACAATTAGCAGCCAGGTAATCAAAATGATAAGAAGGACCGGGGACAATTTTTTCTAAAATTTTTGATATTCCTTATTAGGAAAAATTTATTAGAACAAAAGGAATTAAACTTTGAGAACCAACTCCCCTCATGACCTGTCAAAACCTAAATTAATTGAAAAGTAATACTGGAGATCATAAGGATCGCTCATTCTTCTTCAACCCCTTCCTATACGGGAGCTCAAGAATGCCAGTATGAACACTTGAATTTAATTTTTTAATTTGACAAAATCAATTAAGAGTAACACTGGAGATCTTAAGGATCGTTCATTCATTTTCAACCCGTTCTTATACGGGACCTCATGAATGCCAGTATGGCCACTCGAAATTGATTTAGTCAATTTGGCAGTGAATTACTCGAGGGAGAAGCAATTCTTTTTGAATTCAAGGTAGCAATGGTTCTCAAGGGTAGAATTTTACACCTATGAATTTGAATTTACCACAAAAAAGGGTGGAATAAAAAGAAAACTATATTACATAAATCTTTAAAATCAGATAGGAAAATGAGACAACATTCTGGAGGACAAACATTGCACTAAGTTTGCACGGAATGGCGTCTTATTTAACAGAATAAACAAAATAAATTAATACTCAGTCCTTCTAAAGGGAGGGGAAAATTCATAGGATTCGATTAATTAGGTTTGAGCGAAATCATAAGTCGCGTAGGAAAACCACTATAAAAAAAATGGCTTGTTCAGGCGTGATGATTAGAGAGAACAAAATTACATCTTAAAAGTGCAATACCAAACAAATCGAGGAAACGTGCACAATTCTGACTTCGCTTCTGTGACCTCACAATCTTCTTGATGTTTCTGATCTCTTTTATAGAAAAACGTTAATAATGAGAACATTTCAAGTAAGAGCAATTCTGGACACTGGATTTGAGGAAAATTACATTTCAAGTGAATTTATAACTGAGAACTATTTCAAAATTAAAGGGTTAAAATTAGAAAAGAGCGAAGTTCACTTTAACGTAAATTGGGAACCTCATATCACGGATAAAGTTTCTTTTTATATCGTTGTAGCTAACAAATCAATTCGTTTCAGGTTTATCGTCCTTACAGGACTGGTGCCGACGTGCATACTTGGCACCAATTTCCTGATTAGGACACAGCAAATCGTCGGACGATCCTAATACTCATGACGTAATTTCATGAAAGGAGAACACGATACAATTAAATTAAGAACTTAAATTCATAAAAAAGGGGAAAACGTTCTCACATCCAGGCGTCGTTAAAAGATAGATAAAGTTAATGCTCATTAAACAAAGGAATAATGTTACAATATGCATGATCTGACGTGTAATGACATCAAGGGCCTTAAGCTCGTTCTTCGTCCATTGAACTACCCCAAACGAGTAGAGTAGAACCGGGACGGCAAGCATGTTAGTCGCAGATACCTTGTTCAACGCCGACAGATTGGAAGACCAAATCTGTCGAAGAAGATGCTTGTATCTGCTTCGGAGAGACTCCTTCACTGGTGTTACGTCCTGAATGCGGTTTTGAGGCGCGCCCAGGTATGTATAGGTCTCTCCAGTATTAAGATGTCTGATAACACTTATATTCACAAGCTCAGGGTCCTTGCGAACGCCAGTAATCTTTCCTTTCTTCAGATAAATTTTGGCACACTTGTCCAAGCCAAAGTCCATCCCAATCATTCCTGTGTAGTTCTTGACAATATTTATAGCAGTTTGAAGTTTGCTTCTACCAGAGACATAGACCTTCAGGTCGTCCATATAAAATACATGAGTGACCTTATGCTCGCGCTGATGAGTGTCGCCACAGAGGTAGCCAGGAGAATTTCGTAGTGCGAGAGATAGAGGCAAAAGTGTGACGCAAAAAAGCAAAGGGCTCATGGTATCACCTTGAAAGACACCCCTCTGGAAGGTGACGTTGTTCGTTGTCACACGATAATTTCTAGATGAGATAGTAAATCTAGTTTTCCAAAGAGGCATCAATCTCTCTATGCATCTCACTATGTGTGGATGTACCTTCAAGCTTTCCAACAGACAGATGATTAATCTATGAGATGTTGAATCGAAACCTTTCGGGTAGTCAATCCAGGCCATTGACAGGACGCGCTGATTTGCTGCAGCGTCTTTACAGACACACCTGTCAATTAGCAGGTTCTCTCGACAGCCTGCTACACCTTTTTTCGAGCCACGTTGTTCGTACATGTGTCGCCAGACAGGCTCAATTCGTCGAACAATCCTGTTGTTTAGGACAGCCGTAAAGATCTTATACAGTGTGTTCAAACAAGTTATTGG
>CAKNYM010023381.1:0-22987 GCA_932195095.1 Andricus curvator | reverse complement strand
AATAGAGGACAGTCTCCTGAGATGTTTACTACCTTTTTTTTTGTTTTCAACATTTTAGTAAATGGGTGGGAGGAATAATACATAAAACGGTGCTTATCAGGTCGTCAAATTAAAAGCTTCAAGACATGTAAAAGAAAATGAAAAACTGTGCAAATTATTTAGCATGAAGAACACAAGAACGCCAGTCTAATCAACGTTTTCAAAAGTCGAAAAAATAATAATAAACCAAGGTTTTTGTGAGGTTGAATGTTTAAAGAACATGTTTACTCTGTAATCCTGTTCCTGAATTGTCCTAAACATATCTTTTGACATATAACGCTGTTTCAGAATTGTTACAGATCACTGACAGAACATGCTTCTGTAACAGCGTAACAGAACTGCTACATCCATTTGGGGACAGGATTACTTAGACCATAGTCTAAGTTTGTTCTAATCCTGTTACAGAACCTGTTCTTTTTTTTCTAGAACTGTTACATCACAGTTATATAACAGTGTCCCATGGGTAACCTTATTATATGTTTTCTAGCGCTACCTGACAAGTTTTTATATTTTTCTAAATGACAGAATGGCCAACAGCCATACCACGCTGAAAAAACCAGTTCTCGTCAGATCACTGAAGTTAAGCAGCGTTGGGCGCGGTTAGCACTTGGATGGGTGACCATTCGAGAAAACTGAGTGCTGTTGGCACATCGTGGGTGTGGTGAACCCACACTTGTAGTTATTTACTACAAGTTATCAACCTAGAAACACTACCCGAATCGGGTAGTGTCACGCCTACCTCGAAAGGGAAATGGCTTAATGGTATACATGAAACTCACACATACAAAAAATAACACCGAATCTTTTTTCAGCTGTTTTGAGGTATTCTTTTCTTATATTTTGATACATTCTGTCATTACATTATATTGCTCCGTTCTTATAATTTCAATACGTTTTTTATACAGATCTGATGAAGGAAACCAACTATGTTTCCCAAACGTAATCGATTCGAATTTTCCTTTTCAAATAAATTTCAACTATTAGTCTGGAAGATGTCGTATTTATTACACGGAAAAAATTTATCCGTGAAGAAGTCACGAACTTGTAGCTAGGTAGATAAAAAAATGAAACATTAAATCCTTATTTCTATGAGAAATATATGGATAAATTTCGAAGTTTCTTACGTACAGTTCGAATTTCCTACGAACAGTTCCTGAAAATTTCAGACTGAAATAAAAAGAGGAAAAATTTTATTTGTGCGATTTAATTTTATATTAATTTATAAATTCGCAACTCAGAAGATTCGAACCTCAAACACTGCTGACTCACCAGTTTCTAAACATAAACCAGGAGTGCATAAACACGCGCAGCCATCGAGGCCAAACAAAATAGGTATTATAAAACTTCTAGCCACTTATCCAACGAGCTCGAGGCACACATACGAGCGCACACACGCACCGCGCGTGTGTGCGTGGGCCACATACAGGGAGACTTCGTTTCGAGTTCCCAGATTTGTCGGGCAAGCTCGTGAGTGCTCTGAGAATCTTTTCCCAATCACTCGTAATATTTTTGTAATTATTCACGTAAAAACAAAGTGATGAACCGTTTTAGAATTTTCACATCGAGTTCGTCAATCTTTCTCAAAGTTCGCAGGTTATTTACGAAAATACGTAAATATCCGATGAATTTTTCTCATATCCGAGACCTAGCTACTAGTTCGTGACTTTTTTACGGATAAATTTTTTCCGCGTAGGTTCTTACCTACATTTATAAATTATAAATTTTCCCAGACGTAAAAAAATAATTTTTTTCCCTATAAATCGCAGCCCGTAAATATAAAAATATGATTCCCATTTAAACATTTGTTAATTATGTTTATAACATTCATGATTAATATATTTATACAATTCATAAAAAAAATCAAAGCGAAGAAATAACTTTAAAATTATTTTTAAATTTAGGTAAGAGAACCTAATAAATGCGACATCTTCCAGACTAACAGTTGAAATTTATTTAAAAAAGAAGAATCGAATCGATTACATTTCGGAAACACAGCTGGTTTCCCTCATCAGATCTGTATAAAGAACATATTAAATTGTGAGATAGAAGAAAAATAATGTGATAATCAGAATATATAAAAAATATAAGAAAAGAATACCTTATATAGTTTTGACTGATGGTGACAACCGTTTGAAAACGGTCCTACTAGACCGTCAGCCCGCGGTACTAAAAATTCAATGATCGCCGCGCGTATGCCCTTTGGAGATTTGAGAGTAATACACGTGTCAATTATCGTAATGTAGGTGGGAAATTTGGACATCAGTCCGTTAGCTGGGAAATGTCGGAAAATCTTGTCAAAAAATGTGAAATATTGAAATGATAGCAGCACGTATGCCGAGATTACTAGAAGAAAGTTAACGAAAAAATAATCCAGCGGAAAAAGATCGGCATACGTGTGGGGTGGTCCATTAGGGGTGAAATAGACCCTTTTTGTTGCACAAAAAGGTAATACCTTTTTAATGATAGCAGCACGTATGCCTCTACAGATTTTGATGATTTTTGACGTAAAATGCAGATATACCAAAAGGCATACCGATCGGCTGGTCCAAAGTAATTACTAACCTCAAATAAATGTGTCAAAAATTGCATATTCTTTTTAATGATCGTTGCCTGTATGCCGTTGGAAATTATGATAAATTATAATGAATCCTACCATATGTAGCATCGGCATACAAATTGTACTGTTCCTAAGTAGTGGCATACGTATAAAAAGTTGTCAAAATTTGTAGGTTACTTTTCAATGATCGTTGCACGTATGCCGTTATGACTATCGTTAGATAATAATAAAATAAGATGAATTTCAGAAAGACATATGGTTATCTCAGTCCCGAACCTCAAAAATTTACATTAAACTTGTCAAAATTTTTAGCTTACTTTTCGACGATCGTTGCACGTATGCCCTTATGTTTATCGTTAGATAATTATAAAATAAGATGTATTTTAAAAAGGCATACGGTTATCTTAGTCCCTAAGTTTAAAAATTGAAGTAGAATATGTCAAAATTACACCGTATGCCGTTGTGTTTTCTCATTCGATAATTTTATTTTAAAAAAAGTCTTCAAGAAAGAAACAAAATAAAATTTGAAAAAGATAGCAATTTTAAACTTATATAAACATGTATGAAATTATGTAATTAAAAAAAAAAATAAAATATTAAGTCGCGTAAAGATGAAAAATATATTTTCGAAAAATTATATCAGTAGTGAATTAAAATATACTTCGAAAAATGTATATCTCTGAAGATTGTCAACATAATGAGTTAATCAATTGTAATTAAAATAAAAAACTTTATTTTTGGTTACAATTGATTTAGAAAATTTATAAATTCAAGCCGTCTCATTATTCATGATAATCACTTTCTTCTTCAAAGTGACTTCCTTCTTCGTCTTCGCTGGAGTCCTCATCGTCTACAGCATACTCAACTAAAAAATGATTTATTCACAAATATTACAGTGCAATTGGGGAAACTGTTATGGAAATTACTCCATAGTTGAAAGTAATTTTTCCTCCATCACGTACGCACAACAGCACTTTGTTTTACTGACGACGCGAAAATGAGCTGCTCCGAAACTGCTACTCCAAAAATGCTGCGTTGAACAAGTGGTTTGGATGGCTATATTAAGCGCATGCGCTTTGCGAACATTATAGAGCAATGCACATAAAAATAATACTCTGGTATTTCAAAACGAATCCAGTATCATGGAAGATTTCGATTTCCCTATACTTTAAATACCTATTATTTCTTTAATTTTTAAAAATAGTATTGAGTAATAAAGTACCCTGGCGGATCGAACGAACGGAACGGATACGCTACAGCGTATCCTTATAGTATCCACATCGTATCCTCTCCGTATCATGCAAGACAAGCTCATTAAAAAAGAAAGATTAACATGTCACTTGTTGAAATTCGGATTCTACGTGAAATTTTGAATTAAAAGATCACAGAGTAATTGCAATAGTTTTTCTTGCAACATTAAAAACTTTAAAAAAATATAATACTTATCGATGACGTGCGCTGAAGGCGACTTCAAACGCATCGTCGTTCAGTAGCAGTTAATCGGCGTTATCCGTCGACGATGCGTTTGAAGTCGCCTTCAGCCCACGTTATCGATAAGTATTATATTTTTTTAAAGTTTTTAATGTTGCAAGAAAAACTATTGCGATTACTCCGTGACCTTTTAACGTGAAATTTCACGAAGAATCCGAATTTCAACAAGTGAAATGTTCATCTTCCTTTTTTAATGAGTTTTTCTTGCATGATACGGAGAGGATACGATGTGGATACTGTGAGGATACACTAAAGCATATCCGCTCCGTTCGTTTGGTCCGCCAGGGTATATAAAGTAAATTGATTATAAACAGACATATATGCTATTGTAATATTTAAAAAAAATGTCCTATTTTACTATGTTGTATAATGTATTTTATATTAAAAATTCACTTCATTTATAGTAATAAATCTTAAGATATTGCATACCACTCATGTATAATTATGTTCAATTTTAGTAAATATTACTACTTTTTTAAACGGTAAATGCTATGAATTTGGGAGTATAAACAAATCGAATAAAATATACTTTTGCCAAAATTTCGACAACTTCAATTTTTATTTTTGAGGTTTGGGACTGAGATAACCGTATGCCTTTTTAAAATACATCTTATTTTATTATTATCTAACGATAGATATAAGGGCATACGTGCAACGATCGTCGAAAAGTAAGCTAAAAATTTTGACAAGTTTAATGTAAATTTTTGAGGTTCGGGACTGAGATAACCGTATGCCTTTCTGAAATTCATCTTATTTTATTATTATCTAACGATAGTCATAACGGCATACGTGCAACGATCATTGAAAAGTAACCTACAAATTTTGACAACTTTAATGTTAATTTTTGAGGTTAGGGACTAAGATAACCGTATGGCTTTTCATAACACATCTTATTTTATAGTTATCCAACGATAGTCATAATGGCATACGTGCGGCGATCATCGAAAAGTAACCTACAAATTTGGACAATTTCAATATTAATTTTTGAGGTTAGGGACTGAGATAATCGTATGCCTTTTTACAAATCGTTTTTTTAATATGTAAACTTCATTTTAAAGGTATTTTTTTTCGAGCAACGATCATTAAAAAGAATATGCAATTTTTGACACATTTATTTGAGGTTAGTAATCACTTTGGACCAGCCGATCGGTATGCCGTTTGGTATATCTGCATTTTACGTCAAAAATCAACAAAATCTGTAGAGGCATACGTGCTGCTATCATTAAAAAGGTATTACGTTTTTGTACAACAAAAGGGGTCTATTTCACCCCTAATGGACCACCCCACACGTATGCCGATCTTTTTCCGCCGGATTATTTTTTCGTTAACTTTCTCCTAGTAATCTCGGCATACGTGCTGCTATCATTTCAATATTTCACATTTGTTGACAAGATGTTCCGACATTTCCCAGCTAATGGACTGATGTCCAAATTTCCCACCTACATTACGATAATTGACACGTTTATTACTCTCAAATCTCCAAAGGGCATACGCGCGGCGATCATTGAATTTTTAGTACCGCGGGCTGACGGTCTATACCTATTAATTTAAAATTTAAAACAATTTTGATTACTTCATAGTATATCCATAAATCTGACATAATGAAAAGTAATTGCTAAATATGGCAATTCACTGATTCAATTAGTAATAAAGTCATTAATTTAAGTCACAAGTAACTAATTGACAGACATAGTAAAAAAAGTCAAGCTATCGCATTTCACCGAAAAATCAGTAATATAAAATTCACTCAACTTTTAGCAAGTTTTCTTGCAAAATAAATTGAAATTCAAATGAAACTTAAGTGAATTTGAAATCTCGGTACTAATAGCCCCTTTTCCAAGTGCTACCACTCGTATTCAAATAACCCGTCTATTCGTACCGAAATATCGGTACGTATTTTAATTCTCATTTCATGGAATTAAATAAAGACGAAGTTTATATTGCTTTAAATTATTATAATCACTTTCAATGAAACTTTAATTAGTTCAAAATCTTCATATTTAACTAAAATGTATACATTTGAACATTCAAAATATTTCCCTTTCCATGACAATGATTCCTATCTTCAGAGAGTCCTGTCGCTTGTTTGAAAACTGATAAATTTGACCAGCCGTGAAAATATTGAAATTTTGAAGATACCAAGATGAAAGATTGTCAAAATTCACGTGGGATATACAGACTTGTGCAATGAACAAAATGGCTGATGGGAAGATGATTTCCGAAACTAAAAGCGATGAGACCTCTCTGGAGAAGCTGCAAAGAGAGGTAGAAATTACATATAACCTTAATTGAAAGTTGATTGCATATGACGATGGATACGAGAATGATAGCCTTTTAAGTTACAGTAATTACCAGTAATCGCGGTAAAACTTCCTTGTAACATTTACTGTGCAACTCAGTCAAGCGGCCTTCTGCACGCATTTTCGTTAGAATTGAGCAAGATTAACAGTTTTACACACTAACTTCTATAAGTCGAACCGTCAACTAAACACAGGCTCTGTAAGATTTACTGAACTCTAAAAAAACGCGTACGGAAGGCCACTTGACTGGGCTGTGCAGTAAATCTTACAGGGTACTTTCTTCTCAGATAAGTTAATAATAAATATTTCTGAGCACTGCATTCCTCTTCTATTTTTTATATAAGAAAGGAATTAAAGCAATTAAAAATCAGGAATGAATGGAAAATATCAAAATAAGAATTTTGTACGTCAAGAATTCGCAATTGTTCGAGAAAATTGAAGTTGTGTAATTTTTTTTTCTATAACCACAATCTGCCAGTTAGAAACTAAAAAGATTTTGGAGTTCATGACTTTCGATTTAATTTTTTGTTTTATAATTATAGTAATGGCATTTCACTTGATATTTAATTAATAGTAATATATTTGTACGGGCAATAAGAATTAACTTAGGTTATTTTATATTTCGCAAGTGTCAGCTGACATGCAAGTATATCAGTGTTATAATTTTGGTTGCAATCATATTTGAAAATTGACCTTTTCTTTATTAGGCACTTTCCTGCTTGGATGGATTTCCAAACAAAGTTGTAGAACTGAATAACATCATCGAGACATACATGCCTGTGACTGTTAATACAAGAAGCCCTTGCAAAAGTACTGCACGCCGAGTACCAAGGTCGCGATCAATGTCTTCCACTATCAGAGATTATGATCTCACTACAAATCCTGAATTAGATGGTAAATTTAAAAAGATATTCTGCAAATGCACCCAACATGTGATATTATATTTTAAACAACGTTCTTGGAGTCTTTCGACGTGCGGGAAGCCAATATTAGGAAGGTACAAAATAACAACGATGTTGCTCCAACCCTATCAGGCAATATTTTTTTAATTTTCAACGTTCCGAGAATCCACACTTCTCATCATCAGGGGTATCTTATCATACAAGTTATAATTGAAAGCTTAATAACAACACAATTCGGTAAATTTAAAATTGGTTACATTTTTTTAACTTTTATTGTTCCTTGTTGGTTCATTCCCATATTATATGATTAGAACAATGTATGTTACAATAAAAAACTTTAACCAATTATTATAACTTTATCGAAGGATATTGTTATTTAGATTTTGATTATAACTTTCATAATAAATACGCCTGATAAGGATAATAGTGGATTCTCGAAACTTTGGTAATTTTTAAATCCATTTTTTGACAGAGTTGGAGCAACATTGTTGTTGTTGTTTCTACCTTCCCAATATTGAGTAACGTTTTTCTCACGGTTGAACTTGCGTAATACATTTCATCTTAAATTATTATTTTAATTTACAGTAACAAGCTATTATTCATTGTCAGCATATGATCGAGGACATACCCGTCGCGGAATTTGCAAAAGAAAATTCTACCGTTTAAGAGGTTTTCATGGATCCACTTTTCGTCGACGACCCGGGCCTCTAGGTCAGTTACTCGCTTTTCTAGCCAGTAAACTAACAACGTGTGCGAAGAATTTCGTCATTACACCGTCCTGGTATATCATCGACAGAATAATTTATATTATTTTCCAGCGGTGAGTTATATATTATTTTTCAGCGTTAAGTTATATATTACTTTTTACATGACAATAAATCGTGGGATATCATTCTAAATTATAGCCTATATTGCACCCATGTAAATGTTTATTATTGCATGAAGATAAAATAATTGGATTTTCGAAAACGCCCTTAATTCCAAAATATATTTTTAATTAATTTTTTTATTAATTTTGTTGAATAATTACTTCATGGAATGTTAATATTTTTATTGTATTTTAACAGTAGGCGCCAGTTAAAGAATGTACAGTGCGGGCGATCAGCAGATTGGAGCACTTCTATGTCATCCTACATAACTAATTACAAGAACGATAATACGTTACTCGGAAATTTTATCAGCGTCATCAGACCAGCTGCTGTGCAGTTAATTGCTGATACAACTGTAGTAAGTGATTTAGCCTAAGGTACTATTTCCAAGAAGCAAACAGTTATTTCCACCAAATATATTTAGATTAACCAAAAATCATCTTCAGTTAATATATATGAAAACTTTACGTTTTTTAGTGATACTCTTCAATAATTTTCAACTCAGCTAAAGCAAATTATTTTCCGAGATAATCAATTTTAATCTTCTCCATTTCTCGTTTAATTAGAAATACGAGTGTGCAAAAACTCGAAACTTAAAGTTCGAACAAGTCGAGTCTGTTAGGTTTCGAATTGATTCGAGCTGAGCTTGATCGGTTCGAATCTAGCTGGAGCTCGAGCTTTTCGAAGAACTCAAAATTTTTCGAGTACTCGAAACTTTTGGGTACTCAAACAGTTTCGAGTTCTCAAAAGGTTTTCTCAAAAAATCAATTAGCACCGAATGTCATAAGAATTGTGTTACCATAATAAAAGCGTGAAATTTTTTGACTTTGGGGTAGCTCGAAACTGTTGAAGGTCTCGAAGCTTTCGAGAATTCGAAACCATTCGAATTCTGGATACTATTTGAGTCAGCTCGAATTTGAATCGACTCGCAGTTTCGAGCTTTTTACACAGCCCTAATTACGAAATAGCAATCGTGATTCGCGTACTACATTCGCGTTAAATTTCTTCCGCATGATCAACTGTTTAAATATAAATATTTCAGAGTCCCTACTAAACTACAAATTAAAGCATTCAAAACAGAACTCTTCTGAATTCGAACTATCTAGAATTCAAACTTAAACTATTAGAAATTTATCAATTGAAATTCAAAATAATATCCTAGGTCAAAGTTGCTCAAGTCGAGGTCTCTAAAAACTAAAAATGAGGCAAAATGAGATATCTCTCAATATTATCAAAAGATCTCGCCGTCGCTGCCGATGTGTCAGGAATCAGGACCCTTTCCAAATGCTCTCCTGAACTCCCTAAATGCCAGTCTGGTCTCCCTAAGTGTACCCCTCCCAATTTTCTCAAATGTCGGATATGTATAAATGTCGGACTCTTTATATACCTGATTATTCTTTGTAAATGTCTGCTACCTCCTTAACTACTCCCTGCCCCCTTAAATGATCACTACCTCCGTAACTGTACACTCAAACTCCCTAAATACCCGCCCGAACTTCACAAAGACGTCTGAAAAACATACCTGGAGAAATTTCTGGTTGCAAAATATGATATTATAATTTTTATTTTTAAAATAAGACAATATCAAGCCAGAATATAGCATCACTATGGCAAAAGTAACTATCGTGAACACTGTTAAAGATGTTTGGGATTCTTCAATACACCAGAGTCCCTCTATAGTAGCCGTCTCGGGGGTACCCTCAATCAACAAAGATACTATAGAGGGAATATACAAACCGTTCTTCTTCTCCTTCTTGCTTGTGGCTTCTTATAGCGCCGAACCGTAAACATCGAAACTCCGCTGACCTTACAAACGCCTCCTTCTCGTCCCCTTGGACCGCCTTGTCTGGTATAGAGGGAACTACTATAGAGGGACTCTGGTGTAGTTCTACAATACAAACGTAATGTAAAGTTGCAAACAGGGTATTTAAATAACTAGATTCCAGTACGCGCATTGCAGTTCCAAAGGACACGCGCCGTTTATCATACAAGTACTTTACAATACCGTATATAAGAAGAATAAAATTTTCTTTTTTTTACGTCTGGGAAAGGACCCCGCACAAAATGTATTGAAAAAAGGTATCGGTGGATTTTGATAATGTACGTTATTTAAGCAAACAAAAGGCAAGTTCACAAACAATAATTAAATATAGATAAACATTTCAGAGGATCTGTATGGGTAACCTCCGGAGTTTCCCCGTGCAATACGATAAAATCCTCAAAAACCTTTTTAATCGTCGGTCAATTAGCTGTTCTAATCGGAAGTCCTGCCTCCGCTTTGATAAAGAGGTCTTGAAAGGCCAGGAAATACTTGAAAACGAAATTGTTGCGGTGAAAAGGGCCGACAACGTCCGCGGCCACTACCGTCCAGGACTGTTCAACGACGCGCTGACCCATCATGCCGGCCGGATGAGCCTGTTCATGCTTGCATCTCTGGCATGGGTCTCATTTCTAGACAAAACGCGCGGCGTCCGAGTACAGCACAGGCCAATAGTACCGAAGAGCCACTCGACCATAGGTCTTGTTTTTCCCAGAAATGTCTGGATTGAGGATCACAATGGACGTCCTTTAATACTCTACATCTAGATTCTTCTTGGACTACTCACTTCCAGGCTTCTGGGTCCAAACTGATCGCTCGATAACAGATTGTAAGCGTTTATTATACCAAGCATCTGCTGAGTTCTCAAACTGGATTTCGACCAATTCTGTTGTCAGTCCGAACTGAATACGAATCAACTGAATGAGTCCTGGATCCGGTACTACAAATGCCGTAAACTCCTGACAAGACTCATCCATGGAAATCTAATTGAAAGCCGAACTAAGATCGATCTTCGAGGTAAACCTAGCAGGAAGGATTTGCCTAAGTATGTCGGAAATGGACGGAAGGAGATAGGCATCTCTTTTCGAGATAGCATTCAACTTCCTAAAATATAGGCAAAGTCGGTAACCCCCATTAGCCTTCTTGGCCATCACTATTAGGGCCGACCTTTCACTGAAAGGTTTCTTGATGACACCCTCGGCAGACATTCTGTCGACCTCAGAATATGTGGCCTCTTTCACTTTTGGAGAAACTATTCGGTATCTTTCCCTTACTGGCACATGGCTCTAAATATCAATGCATTGCTTCAACACGTGCGTTGCTTTTAGTTAACCTTCTCTTTTCAGAACTATTTTCCTTCCTAACAAATCCTGTAGTTCCTGATCCTGGTTACTCGATAACTCTACTATACCGCCAGACATTTCCTCCGAAGTTACCCGAGTGGGTGAACCTGACAGTCCGTACCCGGCATCCAAATAACCTTAGAACGCGCAGCAAACACCATATCAAAGTCGGATTGCGCATCGAGACTTAAAACAAATTCGGTATCCAAGTTGGTGGCTGCCCTGACATCACATTCCTTAGTAATCTCATCGATAGTCCAGGCTAACTAAACCTAATGAGTGTCCTAGAGAAACCAGGGTCGCACAAGATATCGACCAAAAACGAGTTGGTGGCAACTTTAAGGTACACTCTGCCATGTGCCAAATCTGTATGAAAAATTCCGTAAATCTGCTCATCATCGGTAACGGTAATCTCAGGTTCGGAAAATTTTTGTATATACTCCTGATCAACCTGTATTTCGTCAAGATCCAGTACTTCAAATCTATGTTTAAACTCTTTTTTAACGCGAACCGGAAGCAATGGGGATGTTTCTCTCAAACTAAGATCCTCGGGAACTGGAATGGAATTGTGCGTCATCTCCTGCTTCAAATCAGAAAAAGTAACAACAGAAACTGGCAGGAAACTACCCTCCCCGAGAAAGTTACCAGAAATCACTGGTACGTTACTCATCGTTTCCTGCAACAAATAAGAAAAAGTACCCTCAGGATACAGCGAGTAACTATCCTCTCCATGCACAAAAGCTTCAACAACGGAAGAGGTTGGGCCCTCATCGGCAGGCGCAATATCTCATCAAAGATCAGTACTTTCAAAGGACTCAATACGTGGAACGCAATTATTAGGTAGCGGACTAACACCTGTATAATCATCTGAATTAATGGAGGCCACAACGGAAGTCACGGTGGGCTTAGAGACATCTAACTCCATTTTGACGATCTCTTGAGGTTGAGAGGCAGCAAGGACCAGTCTAACTGCTTCCCATCTCCGTTTCCCGAGCAATGAGGGCAAGTCTTAAGGGCAAGCACCTCCTTCTTGCATCCGAAGCAAACCCATTTCCGGGGCAAAGCGCAGCCCTTCTGATCAGAATGCGTAGTCGAGCTCTGCTGCTTTCTCTTGACTGGAATATTTTTCGCTGTTTTAACTTCTGAGCCCGGCTTCTTCTCCGCGATGGCTGATGAACTATTGTTTGGCGATTTTTGTATCATAAGGTCAAGATGCGCAAATTTTTTGAGGAAAAGATTCTCGGTGTTAGGGGTTGGCCCACACTCTCTGATGGCTGTCCATTCTTTTTCCCAACCTCTACCAAGTCACGAAAGTTCATCAAAGGATCGGTCATGTGAGTGGCAAATTACCCTATAAAATTCCAACCTGAGTCCACTATGAGCCCAATTCAACTTTTCTACTGCCGGCATATCATTTTCGAGTAAGTTGATTAAGTCGTTTTGGTTAGTCAGGTGATGATCAATACGTTCGTTTTTCCCCTAGGCCCTAGAATAGATCTTTTCCCTAATGCGCCTTTCAAAACCGTGATCGCCAAAACGGTACCTAAATGGTTTTTGAAGTTGTTCTCAATTCGCGAACTTCAATTCACGCTTTTTGAACCATTTCAACGCAACGCCTTCCAACAAAACTGGCATGGCCAAGAAGAGTTCGTAATCAGAAACTTTGGTAAGCCCAGTGCAACTCCTAATACGAGCAAGAAAGTACTCAGCGCTTGTTCTTCAGCTACCGTCTAACGTGATTTTTCAATTCAAATCAATTTTTCCGAGGTCTCGGCTAGCGCGCGCTAATTTCTCTTCGTTGGTACTTTCGCGTTCCTTCCCGTACTTTCACTTACTTTCCCATTGAATCTCGAAACTCAGTGTTAATTCGGCTACCGCATCGACCGAAAGGAATTCAATTTTCTGCGTTGGATGAACCCGTGTTCAGTGTGTGATTGACTACATAACATCTAGTAAACCGTTCATGGAAAGGGTTCCGAAGTTCACCCAAGAACCATGGATCTACAATCGCACAATGAACAAGTCAAAGCTGCTGACAATCAAGCAGCATATTACTGACAAAATACGGGTGGTATTTGATGCAACGAGGAGAATACAGAAGAGGGAGAGATGGGTCAGGGATAATCAACAATTTCTTGCCGATCCATCGCGCCTCTTAAGCGATCTCCTTTTTCCTATCAAAAATACACCAATACTCAACGAGATCAAGACTTTTTGGAGGGATATATAC
Organism: Andricus curvator; assembly: GCA_932195095.1. Classification (NCBI taxonomy): domain Eukaryota; kingdom Metazoa; phylum Arthropoda; class Insecta; order Hymenoptera; family Cynipidae; genus Andricus; species Andricus curvator. The sequence continues at coordinate 9,437 of CAKNYM010023381.1, read as the reverse complement.
TAGATCCCAAAAACAATGGAGTTGAAAGAAAATACTAATAATATCATCCGCTCCAAGGAGTTTTGCGACATCCTCATAACATCTGAGAAGGAATGTCCATCAATGACTGCCGAACAGGTGAAAAAAGCACTTACGGTCACGAAGAACTTTTCCGCTGCAGGACCAGATGGTAACAAGAACTTCTGGTGGAAGAAGTTTACTTCTACACACCAACATCTGGCTGGTGTTAGGACGCACTATACTCCTAACGAAGAAAGGCGACTTGGCTAGCCCACAGATTACAGGCAAACAACTTGTTTGAACACGCTATATAAAATCTTCACAGCTGTCCTAAACGATAGGATTGTTTGAAGAATTTAGCCTGTGTAAAAAGAGATGTACAAAAAACGCTGTTCGAAAAAGGCGTAGCAGCCTGCCGAGAAAACCTGCTACTTGAAAGGTGCGTCTGCAAAGACGCAGCCGCTCATCTGGCAATTATCGTGTGACCACAAACAACGTTACGTCCCAGAGGGGCGTCTTTCAGGGCGATACCATGAGCCCTCTGCTCTTTTACATCACACTTCTGCTGGATTTTGGATACCTCTGCGGCGAAACTCTGCATCACGAGCATAATTTTACTCGTGTATTTATTACGGATGACCTTAAGATCTAGTGTTCTGTTAAACGCAAAATTCCACTTGCTCTAAATATCGTCAAGAAGGATACATAAGAGATTTGTATGGACGATGGATTGGACAAGTGTGCCAAGATTCATCTTGGCACACTTCGTCTTTCCGAAGTAGATACAAGCATCCTCTGCGACAGATTTGGTCTTCAAATCTGTCGGCATTGAACTAGATATCTGCGACTAACATACTTGCCGCCGCGGTTCTACTTTACTCGTTTAGGGTGGCTCAACGAACGGGGAACATGCTTACGGTCCTTGATATCGCCACACGTAAGATCTTGCATATACATAAGAGCATTAATATTGCATATCAATTCGTCCGTTTCGTGATTATACACCTCACGTCGTTAAGGCGTACGCAGACTTCTGAATCTCCAATGTCTTCATAACCGAATGGTTCTAAGTGCAACTTACATCGTTGCAAATGGCAAAGATCCTCTCGTAAAAATGGTCAGGAAACACGAGATGATTAGCCGCGGATCAAGAAGCTTCACTTCTAAAAGCCGAAGTAAAGAAAGCAGAGGTGTGCATGCCCGAACGGTGTCATTTCTACCCTAGTACAGCGTGACTGAATTTCACAATAAAAAGTTCCCAGCTGTAGATGCAGAGCGTGTCATACACATGCTGAGTACCGAGAATACATACTATCCGGGTGTTGCACTCACGCAGGAACGACAGATCTCGACAGACATAATGCGGCTATAAAAGTGCTTTATTACCATCTTTGTCGCTCTTACGGTGTTGGTCGCGACGCTACCCTGCCGATCGCTCCAATGGAGATAGAGTCAATTGTCCAAACCGAGAGGTGCCAAATTTTCTGGAACTACGATTTTCGGACAGCAGTCTCGGTTGCACACTCGAAGCCTGACATTGTTCGCCAAGACTTCGAGAAAGGAACTATATTCGTGATCAAATTCTGGGCTCCGGCCGACTACAACATCACAGCCAAGATAAAGGGAAACGAGGAGCGGTATCAAGACCTCAAAACGAAACCGCAGCGACTGTACCCAAAATATTCGGTTGAAGTAATTGCCCTTGTGATCGGTGCTCTCGGAAGTACGAAACTATTACTGGCTCGTAACCTCAAAGCCATACCCGCGTGCAAAAAATATGCTAAGGCATTTGCGAGATTGATGCACAAGGCTGTCATCCTTGGGACGCTCTTTGTCCTCAAGACACACCAGGGTATCGCCGGCCTACCGTTATGATTTCACCGCGCCCTGTGGCCACCCATCTCACGTTCATGAGACGTGAATTCAACGGTGACCTTGGACTTTTGCTTGAACATCATTTTCAAAAATGGAAACCCCTATTTTTGCTGCCAGAGTCGAAAAGAACAGGAAATTTTATGTTCGGGTATGTGTTTAGGTCAAGGTCAAATGTCACCTCTACAGGTCAAATAAAGGTCAAAGTACGCTGTCATAGGACCTTGTAGGAATCTCGCAGAATTAGTGAAAAAAATAAACAAGGTCATAAACTGCGTAGCTTTCAAAGAGGAATCTAACGGTGACCTCAGATTTGACCTTGAACCTCAATTTCAAGGTCATTTTGAGGTAAGCCATCTTTTTTTGGATGGGAAGCCTTATTTTTGGTGCCAGAATTGAAAAGAGCGGGGAATGTTACGTTCAGGTATGTGTTTTGGTCTAAAGTTAACTCACTCTAAGAAAGCACTCCTAAGGGAACAGAATCCTTCTAAGTCCACGCCGTTGTTCCTGGGTTGCGCTAAAAGAAGGATTATGGTGATAAGAGTTTCATTTGAAATGACCTTTAAATTTTACCTGTGGACTCCTTGTTAAAAGTTACCCAGGGTACGACCTCGGTTAATTTTTTCCCACTAATTTTTCGATATTCCTACGAGTTTCTATGACAGCGTACTTTGAATTTTAGTTTACATGTAGAGGTCACGTTAACCTTTGACCTAATCACATACCCGAACGTAAAATATCCCGCTATTTTTGATTCTGGCGATAAAAGTAGGGGCTCCCATTTAAAAAAACAAAGCTGACCTCAAAATGACCGTGAAAATGCAGTCCAAGGTCAAATACAAGGTCACCGTTGGATTCCTCGTTAAAAGCTGCCTAGAGTATGACACCGGTTCTCAGTAGAACCGCGGTAAATCACACCTATGGCCACGTGTCACGACCATGAGATGGGTGGCACGATGAAATTACGATGACAGGCCGGCGAAACCCTCGTGTGTCTTGAGGACACAAAGCGACCCAAGGATGACAGCTTTCTGCATCCATCTCGCAAGTTCCTTGGCATATTTTTGGCACGCGGGTATGGCTTTAAGGTTACGAACCCGTGATAGTTTCGCACCTCCAAGAGTACCTATCACAAGGACAATTACTTGCACCGAATATTTTGGGTACAGTCGTTGCAGCTCCCTTTTAATGTATTCATATCTCTTTTTCTTTTCCTTCTCCTTGACAACGATTTTGCTGTCGTAAGAGGGAAAAAGATGGTAATGAAGCACTCTTAGGGCCGCATTATGTCTGTAGATATACCTATCGCTGGGAACTTCTTGACTGCTTTCTTTTTGCATCTAAAATAAAAAAATGTAGAGCATTTTTAAAATTAAAAATAATATTTTTATGTGTTTTTGAAATTTTTGTCAAATATTCTGGTTTGTGAAAAATTAATTGTAAATTCTCATAGCATTTTCAATTTCAATCAAAATTGAAGAAGTTATATACTTTTCAATATTTTGAACATTTTCAAGAAATAAAAAAAAATGATTTTTCTCGAAGATTAAGAAATTTCATTTGAAATTTTCTCTAGATATGAAATATATTTCGAAACTATTCCAATTAAATTTCTGTATTTGACCAAAATTAGAAAAGTTGGAGTATTTTCAAAATTTAGAACAAAAGTTTTTAAAGAGTTTCAGAAATTTTTTTCAGAGTTTCTAGTACACGATAAAAATACTTGCAAATTATCCCCATTAAATTTTTAATCTAGATAAAAATTAAAACAGTTATATGCATTTGAAAATTTTCAAAAAATAGGGGAAAAAAATTTTTTGTACATAAAAAAATATCAATCCAAATTTTTAATAGATATAGAATATATGTCGAAAAAATAATGATGAAATTTTTCAATTACACCAAAATTCAAAAAGTTGAACATTTTCAAAATTATGCGCAGTTTTTGTTTTTAAGAGACCTGTACGTTTAAATCGTTATTTTTAGCAGATTTGAACAAAAATTACAAAATATTTGTATGCGATTTTTAATTGAACACAAATTGAACATTTTCTAGATTAAATAATTATAGTAGAGTTATATTTGAACTGAAGTTTGAACGAACGGAACGGAAGTCTACGGCTTAATGTCTCTATTTAGTAAATTTAAAAACAAAATTATTTTCTTGTTAACATTATATTGAAAAGCATACCTACTTCTTATATGCTATTTAATTTTGTCTACATCGTTTTATTTTTTGAAGAGAACCGCCTCCATAACCTAATTATCGAGCGCGCAGCGCGCGTGTCGCAATGAGAGTGTAATCGTCAAAACCGCTGGTGCTTTGAGAACCTTCTTTATAAACAAATTGAAAAAACAATTCAGTTCCAATTTATGACTATAGTCCATCTAGGGTTTAAATCACATTTTTAGATTTAAGTTACAATATTTATGATATTTAAACAAATTTAGTTGAAATGCACGCATAAACGTTCGAAAACGAGCGCGAAACGCGAGAGAGAAAAATTCACACAACAAATGGACTTTACGTAATATTTCGTAGAATCGAAAAGCGTGATCAGTTTTGCTGTAACTTACAGATTTGAACATATTGTTCGAATAATTTTTGTTTAAGCAAATGAAAAATCGGTTTATTTTTATTTAGTTATCCCCAATTTTTAATTTTAAAATATTAATATCAAATATGAAATCAGTGACATAAAATACCTTTAAAACATGAATTTGAAAAATATTAGATAATTTCTCAAATCTGTGGGCCGCCACATTCAATCCGACGTTTTCAATTTTGAAATTTTAATATAAAATTTGAAATCAGTAAGTCAAAATTCCTTTATAAAATGAATTTCAAATATATTCGATAATTTTTAAGATCTGTTGGTTACCATATTAAATCCGCCATTTTGGAATTTGAAAATATCACATTAAGGTTAAAATCAGGGACGTAAAAGCCCTTTATAAAATTAATTTCAAAGAAATCCAAAAAGATTGTAATTACTGTTCTAAATATTGAAATATTTCAATTTCAATTGCAACATTAAAACTTATGTAAGGGAAAAATTAAAAATTCAGAGTCAAAATGAAAATTTAGGACTCTAAAATTTAACCTATTCAAAACAAAAAAAAATATTCCACTATTGCGTTATCAATTTTAGATGGTTTAATTTGTATTTATCTTCTTTTTGTGTTCGTTACTATTCGTAAAATGTATAAACGAATCGGTGCGATGAATGTTTGACTTTTGTAAATCCGGCATAGAGTTTTTTATGCAACTAATTATAGTGCCTCTGACGTTTTTAGCCTACGATATTCAAAAACATAATCTCTAGAAACCATTTAATGTAAGCTTGAATCAAAAAAAAATACATATTGAAGATCATGTTTTGATAAACTTCTGTTCTCAATAAAATCGCTCAAAACGTAATCTTGAAAATACGTCAAAGAATATTACTATTCACCTGAAACGTTGAAAAAAAATAAAAGTATTTTTGCAACACGGCTTTGAAATATGCAAATAATTATGAAGCTCCTTCCACACAGGTATCGAATAAGTAGTCCTGTTTTCTAATGAAGAATAAAATAGAGGTGCTTAGTCCTTCACATTGTTGGCAGACTCCGGGTCTGGTAAGGTCGGCGCAACATTCGCAAAATATTCGTCGCTTATACAGTCTTCGTATATCGATGGTTGAGACGCCTGGGTGTGATAGCTTGAATTAAAAAGTATATAAATATACGTTTGGCCGCCTTTTCAAGCCCAGCTGAAACTTTCTCAGTATGTAGAAGAAGGCATTATATCTCAGAATACACGGCAAACCGGGTCAGACCCGGCCGTGGGTCTCACAACGTCGTTTCGTGCTTGTTAAGGTTGAGCCAACGTAGTTTTCCGGCTCGTATAAGCGGTTTAACGTATACACACACACACACACATATACATATATATATATATATATATATATATATATATATATATACGTAATTGAGAAAAAGGGTTAAACAACCACAGCAGGGTTACACTGAGAGCAACTGCCATCTAAAAAAAGGCACCGGCTCCCAGTAGAACCGCGGAAAATCACACTTATGGCCACGTCTCACAACCGTGAGATAGGTGGTCACAGGGCACGATGAAATCACAACGCCAGACTGGCGAAAACCTCGTGTGTCTTGAGGACACGGAGCGACCCAAGGATGACAGCTTTCTGCATCCATCTAGGAACTGCCATGGCATATTTTTGGCATGCGGGTATGGCTTTAAGGTTACGAACCAGTGATAGTTTCGCACCTCCGAGAGCACCTATCACAAGGACAATTACTTGTACCGAATGTTTTGAATACAGTCGTTGCAGCTTTCTTTTAAGGTCCTGACACCTCTCCTCCTTGTCTTTCTCCTTGGCAGTGATGTATTCAGACGGAGCCAAGAATTCGATCACGAATATAGTTCGTTTCTCGATGTCTTGGAGAACGATGTCAGGCCTCGAGTGTGCAACGGAGACTGCTGTCCGAAAATCGTAGTTCCAGAAAATTTGGCACTTCTCGTTTTGTACAATTGACTCTATGTCCCTTGGAGCGATCGGCAGGGCAGCGTCGCGACGAACACCGTACGAGCGACAAAGATGGTAATAAAGCACTTTTAGGGCTGCATTGTGTCTAAATCGTCATTTCTGCGTGGATCGGACACAGCGATAGTATGTTTTCTAGTTATTCAGGGTGTGCATGACACGCTCTGCACCTATCCCTGGGAACTTCTTGACATAAAATGCGGTCACGCGATGCTAAGTTGGAAATGACACTGTCCTGGCATGCGAAAATAAAACCCTCTGTACCTGAATTAAGCCCTGATGATCTGAGGAAAGCACAAGTTTGCTCCTTCGACAAGGACTGTTTTTCTATATTTCTGTGAAAGTTTCCGTGCATTTTCTTGTCAAGGAGCTCTTAGTGAAATTTTTCAACCCCTGCTTTCTTTACTTCGGCTTTTAGAAGTGAAGCATCTAGATGGAGTAATGCACTTTCCTCACTTCTGATGTTAAAATTCAGGCCAAGGGTCTCGGCCGCTTGCTCTACGGCTTTGTAAAGGAACGCTCCTTCGCCAATCATCTCGTTGTTCCTGACCATTTTTAGAAGAGGATCTCTGCCATTCGCAACGATGTAAGCTGTACTTAGAACAATTCGGTTATAAAGACACTGGAGATTCAGAAGTCCGCGACCGCCTTTATGGCGTAAAAAGTATAATTGGGGAACTAACGAACTGATATGCAAGCTTTTATGCATATGCATGATCTTACGCGTGGTGATATCAAGGGCCTTAAACTCGTTTTTCGTCCATTGAACCACCCCAAACGAGTAGAGTTGAACCGAAACGGCAAGCATGTTAGTCGCAGACACCTTGTTCAACGCCGACGGATTGGAAGACCAAATCTGTCGAAGAAGATGCTTGTATCTGCTTCCGAGAGACTCCTTCACTGATGTTTTATCCTGAATGCGGCTTTGAGGCACGCCAAGGTATGTATAGGTCTCTCCAGTATTAAGATGTCTAATAACACTTATATCCACAAGCCCAGGTTCCTTGGGAACGCCAGTAATCTTTCCTTTCTTCAGATTAATTTTGGCACACTTGTCTAAACCAAAGTCCATCCCAATCTCTCCTGTGTACTTCTTGACGATATTTATAGCAGTTTGAAGTTTGCTTTTACCAGAGGCATCGATCTTCAGGTCATCCATATAGAATACATGAGTGACCTTATGCTCGTGCTGATTAGTGTCGCCTCAAAGATATCCAGAAGAATTTCTTATCGCGAGAGATAGAGGCAGAAGTGTGATGCAATAAAGCAAAGGGCTCATGGTATCACCCTGAAAGGCGCCCCTCTGGAAGGTGACGTTGTTCGTTGTCACACGATAATTTCTAGATGAGATAGTAAATATAGTTTTCCAAAGAGGCATCAATCTCTCTATGCATCTCACTATGTGTGGATGTACCTTCAAGCTTTCCAACAGACATATGATAAGTCTATGAGGCGTTGAATCGAAAGCTTCCCGGCAGTCAATCCAGGCCATTGGCAGGACGCGCAGATGGGATGCAGCATCTTTACAGACACACCTGTCAATTAGCAGGTTTGCTCGACAGCCTGCTACACCTTTTTTCGAGCCACGTTTTTCGTACATCTCTCGCCACACAGGCTCAATTCGCGGATCAATCCTGTTGTTTAGGACAGCTGTAAAGATCTTATACAGTGCGTTGCAACAAGTTATTGGCCTGTTATTCTCAGGGTTGAACAAATTGCCTTTTTTTGGCAGGAGTATAGTGCGTCCCAACACAAGCCACTGCGGAATGGGCGTCTCCGACTTTAAATATGAGGTGAATATGCGAGTCAAATTTTGGTGTATAAAAGTAAACTTCTTCCACCAGAAGTTCTTGACACAATCTGGTCCAGCAGCGGAAAAGTTATTCGTGCCTCTAAGTGCTTTTGTCACCTCTACGGCAGTATCTTCTTTCAACGCTAGTGTTTTCGTGATCTTGTATACCTCTCTCCAAAAAGTCTCTACCTCCTTGGGCATGGGTGGATTTTTTACAGAAACAGTTCGTCGGTTTTAGCCTTTGATTTGAATCAGCCAAAGCTTTCGCTGCACCATAAACTGAGCAATGGGTAGTCCAGAGGTCGTAATCTTGCGAGATATCCCCACGAAGGGAGGCATCCATTTCAGCCAGAACTTGGGGCTTAGGAGGAACTTGCATGTTAATGTTCCTCCTTGGCCTGAAATCGCGATCATCTCTCAGAAGGTGCCTGCTTTTCGCGGTTGGTCTCAATGTCGCTTCCTCATCTTCGTCTGCAGCTTGATCAAGCAGCGGTGCGCGCATGCATAAGAATGATGCGCAAATCATAAGCAAATTAGCACACGTAGTGGGAGAACCCCAATTAGTGTGCGTGCCGTGCGTGTAATGACTTTTTAAGGGGAGTGTACACTTATCGGACGGCAACTTATCGCACTTGTACTGTAGTCAGCTTGATTTCGCAAAAACTGATGCGAAACGTGCTGAAGCGCTGGGTGTTTCTGGCACCACAGAGTGTGCATACGCGCCATAAAGCCTCAGTGAACAGGGATAATGCTGGCATCGTAACAGTCTAGTAAGTCATCCTTGAGTTGATCCGTCCGCTGAATGTGGGCGTTTCGCCGGTTCGTCGTCATGTTTCCATCTAAATTATTTTCAGCTCCCCGAACTCTAGGATGGTCGGCATTGTTTGCAGCTAGGGAAAGGGTTCGTCCACCCTTGTAGAACCTCGCGCGCAAGGATGAGGCTGCATTTTCTCGCTGAGAGGTCGCCCGGTATCCCAGAGTCACCGCTTAAGACACCTTACCCAGGTGATATTCAGCTTTCGGCACGGTTGTTACGCCTCCGCTTAGGGGTTATTCCTTTGGGACAATCCCTGGACAATTCTCCGCTACTGCTTATTATTTATTGTAACCATATTCAGCAGAAACCCTTGGTACAGGGACCCTCTATCCGCAGCCCGAGGACGCGTTCGGTGGCTTTGTCATAGTCCCTTCAGTTCTATTCCAAAGGAATCGAAACCGAA
>CAKNYM010023374.1:0-24184 GCA_932195095.1 Andricus curvator | reverse complement strand
GTCACGCCTACCCCGAAAGGGAAATGGCTTAATGGTATAATAATAACCTGAGAAATATTCTTCGAGTTTGTTTGATATGTTTATAGATATAAATATAACCTAAAGGACTCTCCTTTGTATTGAGCCGTTACACTAAGATGATTTTTTTGCAGATTATTATTTCACACCTCCAAAAATATTTCTTTAATTGGTATTCAATTGCAGGAGGAAACCAAAGAAACCGAAGCGCCGAAGGAAGAAGATCCTTGGGGCGGCTTGCCATATACTATCGACGTCGAAACAGGTATGGTTTTTTTGCACAGTGTATAATCATCTGAACATTTGAACATTTGAAAATGCGAAAGTGAATAGGGGAAACGATGCCAGAGTAGGTCTATTTTAAGAGTATTTCATTTGAATTTATTGGAACATGCAAAAAAAATTTGTTCTCTAAACTTCAACTACAATATTTAACACAACTGGAAGAAATTTAATCGAGATATGAAAAGGAATAAATATGAGGAATAAGAAAAACTGATTTTGAGCATTATAACCAACGACATGACTTTTATATTAAAAAATTAAGCAAGTAACTACGTATTATTAGTCGTTAAAATTGTTTTATTTGGAAGTCAATATTCCACCAGAAGCGATGGCCTTTTCGGAAATCGAGAGAATGTTTCTTAAAAACATTAAAATTAAATAAAAAATGGATTTTATCAACCGTCATTGAACAGAAATAGTTAAGTGAATAGTTGAGTCTTCCCATAGTGTAAATGATTATTTTCAATAATTTACTATAAATTCTATAAAACATTTAGAAGTCTGTTGTGACCTACTCTAGCGTAGATTCCACTATCTACCTTCACAGAAAAAAACAGAAGAGAATTTTTGTTGCGGGTAATTTTCAAGTGGGTAAAGTTGGATTTTTCCTCATCGAAACAAAAGAAGATAGGGGAACATGGAGCAAAAGTGACGACAGGGGCAAAACGGGACAATGATTATATCTCCTCTGTGGTGTGACGCCATCTAATGGAAATTGTAGGAACTTCGTTTTGAGTCATTGCCGAGATTTTTCATCTCAATTTGTTATAATTTTTTTGTTATTTTCCAAGTTTTGAGACGCATGGATCGTTTTCGTGACTAAATCACTAAAATCACTTCAACGCCATTCCGTTGTGTACTTAATAGCCCTTCTTTTGCGTCGAGGCGTTTTTGAGTTCGAGTATTATCGCGATTTTCGGGAGTCATATTGGAATAAGTACTTTGGGGGCAGAATGGGCAGGGGCAAAACGGGACACCGCGCACATTGCTTTCGAATTCTGCCGAATGCAGAAATCGAAAGTCGCGATTTTTTTGTAGTGTCACGATTTTTCGATGGAATAGTGGGTCCAATGCAGTTCGTACGGTAATTTGGCTCATCAGTCTTGCGCAAGTTTCGACAGTGAGGACGGAGACGAAATTCATGTCTGCGTATTTTGTAAGACCTGATTATAGTCATTTTTATATAAAAAATGGACGATAAAACTTGTTACAACAAGTTCTTGTAACTACTACTTATTTATTTAGTCTTTTTAAATTAATTTCGTTCATAATACGTTTCATTTTTTATTTAACAAAACGTCCTGTTTGGCCCCATGTAAGGGGTAACACGGGACGAAATACTTTTTTTCAAATAAATAAAAAATAGTAGAACGTGGCATTCTTTTAATGCCAAAAAATTTTCTTTAGGAAATTATTAGTTGTTTAAGGCACCTATATTGTTGAATGCGGAAAACAAGTATTTTAGTATGAGAAAAAAACATCCTAAAGCAAAATTGTCCCGTTTTGCCCCATGTTCCCCTACAATAAAGTTGACATGGGAACCATACCCAATGTGGTGGATAAATCTTACCACGTGGAGGTAATTTTTGTTGCAGGTAAAGATTACTTTGAAATCAGGGTAAAAAATTTCTCTATTATTTACCTGATGTGTTCAATGTATTTTTTGTGTACTGCACGGAGAAAAAAACCACACTGTTATAGTAGGCTGAGCTCTTAATATTACAGCATGGAACTTCATGTGCGAAATTGGTATGAATTTCTACCAATATTGGCATCAGGTTAGACATTTTTAGCATTAAATGTCCTATACCATAAAAGAATCAAGCGCATGCCGTTATTGCTGGAGTCACATACCCTTAGAGCAGTTGTGCCTTGCGGAAATAGCTCCAACTTTGGCTTGCTACGGTTGTAAGAAAACTCATCCTATTACAGTATGAGTACTCTTACAAAAGAGATATTAGGCCACGCCTACCGGCGCTTGCGCGTGACCCAATATCTCGTTTGTAAGAGTACTCATACTCTAATAGGATGAGTTTTCTTACAACCGTAGCAAGGCGAAGTTCGAGCTATTTTCGCAAGGGATAACGGCTTTAAAAGCATGAATCTTTGTACTTTTTTAGGATAAAGGGATTCCTGCTTAAAATGAATGAATTTCGTACCAAGATAGCAAGAATGAAACCTACGACAAAAGCATGACTAGTGCTCTTACTATTATAGGCATATTTTTTTCTCCGTGTGGGACTTAACATTGTTATCTTAGGTGAATAATGAATGCCTAATGCACTTTCTAATTGAAAGCAATTAGAATGATTACTGCAAACCGATAAACCTGAAGCGACTGCGAAAGAAATCATTATCCTTTACACAAATCAGGAATAAAAGTAGAGATACACTTCTAATGAGGACACTATTTAAATTGATTTAGCATGTTATATATGTGTGGAATAGAGCACTATATTGAATTCCATATAATAGGATCTTCCATAAACTATACGTTACCAATTTGAGGGGGTAGTGGTCACGCCAAAAATTACGGTTGGTAACAGGTTAGTGGGTGGGGGGTCCGGCGGAAGTAACGTTACGAATTTCGATAACGTTTAGTACGTTTCTTGATGATAAATTTATAGAAAGTTGGTGACTTTTGCGAAAGATGTCCCTGCAACTTTATAAGAATATTTGTTTTTTTTTTCTCCTGTTTTCAAGGTATTTTCGCTTTTTCTCGATTCTTCGTTTAAATTTTTGTTTTGGTTAAAAATTCTACTAGTTGATTCAAAGTTTTATTATTTTATTTAAAATGCAACTATTTTCTTAAAAACTCATATTTTTTGGTCAAAAATTACAAAACTTGGTGGAAAGTTGTACTGCTTTGTTAAAAATTCATCCTTTTGGTTGAAGATTCATTTCTTTGGTGGAAAATTTAACTATTTCGTTGAAAATTCGTTTCTTTTTCGGTTGAAAATAAAGTTTTTGTTTCAACTGAAAATTTAACTATTCCGTTTGTAGTTTAAAATTTATCTTTTTTAGTTGAAAATTCATGTATTCTGTTCAAAATCCGTGTCTTTTAGTAAAAAGTTAATCTTACCAGTTAAAAATTCATCTCTTTAGTTGAAAATTCAACCATTTTATTGAATATTTGTATATTTTATTGTGTTTAACTATTTATGATTGTAATTAAAATCTTGTTTTGGTTAAAATATCATCAGTTACACTTTTCTTTGAGAATTCACCTTTTTTGTTTGAAAATTCAACTACATACCTGGTTCAAAGATGAACTATTTTGTTAAAAATCAATTTTTTTGTGAAGATTCATCATTTTAGTTGAAAATTCAACTTTAGAGTGAAAAATTTAACCAGTTATTTTTTTAACTGAAAATATAACTATTTCTCTATTGGTTGAAAGTTGATATTTTTTATGGAAAATTATGATCTTTTCTATTCCACAGTTCAACTATTTGGCTGAAAATTCATTTTTTTGTGAAAATTCAACTATTTGGTTAAAAATTAAACTATTCATTTGAAAAATTAACTACTTGGTAGCAAATACACTTTTTTGTTAAAAATTCAAATTCCCATACATTTGGTCCATTGTTTTCCCCTCAGCACTCAACGAAGGTGGTTGAACTGAAAATACCTAATTTTTTGAAAATTCATCTTTTTGGCTGTGGATTCAACTATTTTGTTCAAAGCTCGTAATTGTTGGTTCAATTTAACTGGAAGAAAATTAATTTTTTCTGTCGAAAATTGATTTTTTAAACTGAAAATGTAACTATTTCATTTTTTGTTTAAAACTTATATTTTTTAATTGAAAATTCAACTATTTTGGTAGAAAATTTAACTATTTTATTAAAAATTATACTAATTATTTAAAAAGTTAAATACTTGGTAGATTAACTTTTTTGTTGAAAATCCTTAGTAGAAATTTAAAATCTTTTTTCAAAATTCATCTTATTGGCTGTGGATTCAACTGTTTTGTTAAAAAATCGTCTTTTTTGTTTAATTAAACTGGTAGAAAATATATTGTTTTTGTTGAAAATTAATTTTTTAAACTGAAAATGTAACTTCAATTTTTGGTTGAAAACTTTTTTTGTTAAATTCAACTATTTGGTTGAAAATTCAACTGTTTCGATAAAAAATTCAACTGCTTTGATAGAAAATTCAACATTTGCTGTTGGGTGGAAAAGACGACTGTTTTGTATAAAATTCGTGTATTTTGTTGAAAATTTGTCTTTTTGGGTGAAAATTAATTTTCTTTTTTGAAAATCGATCTTATTGACTGTGGATTTAACTATTTTGTTGAATTTTTTTTTCAATTAAACTGGTAGAAAATTCTTCTTTTTTGTGTTGAAAATTGATTTTTCTAACTGAAAATATAAGTTTTCCATTTTTAGTTGAAAACTTATGTTTTTTTTTAATTCAACTATTTGGTTGAAAATTCAACTATTTCGGTAGAAAATTCAACTATTTGCTTTTGGATGAAAAATACAACTGTTTTGTAGAAAATTCGTCTTTTTGGGTGAAAATTAATCTTCTTTTTTGAAAATTGATCTTTTTTGCTGTGGATTCAACTATTTTGTTCAAGGTTCATCTTTTATGGTTCTATTAAACTGGTAGAAAACTCTCTTTTTCTTGTGTTGAAAATTAATTTTTTTTACTGAAAATGTAACTTTTCCATTTTTGGTTGAAAACATTATGTTTTTTTGTTGTTGACAATTTAACTGTTTGGTTGAAAATTCAAATATTTTGGTAAACAATTCAACTATTTGGTTTTGGGTGAAAAATTCCATTGTTTTGTGGAAAATTTATGTATTTTGTTGAAAATTCGTCTTTCTGGGCAGAAAATTAATTAATTATTAAGTTTTCAAACTGAAAGTGCAAGTATTTCATTTTTGGTTAAAAACCTATGTTTTTTTACTGAAATTCAACTATTTTGTTGAGTTATCTTTTTTAGTGGAAAATTTAATTGTTTTCTTGAAAATTCCTTCTTTTGGACTAAAAATTCATGTATTCATATCCATGAAATGAGAAATATTAAATCTTTCGTTCTGAATTCATCTTTTTTTTGCGAACTGAACTATTTTCTTAAAAATGTAATCATTTTGTTGAAACTTCAACTGTGTTTTTAAAGTCTTTTTTGTCGTAAAAAATTTTACTCATTATAGAACAACTCATTAGAAACGCGAAAAAACGCAAAATAAACGTGAAATCCGTTTATAGCCCAAAATTGGTAACTAAGTTTATGGATGACCCCTGAGTTACTGATTTTCTAGAGGTTTCTTTTTTTTTATTTATAACATTAAATGTATTGTGATCCACTTCTATCCATCCTAACAGGGTTTGATTTCTTCGACCACAACTCTTTTCTATAATTTTTAAATTTGATGAAAAATAAATTATAGGGAATACCTGTTGGAAGCTGGTCAATACCTAACGTTAACGGCGTGTCAAATTTAAGCAGCGATTGATAGGGACCAGCATGAACATTAAACATACTCAGTGAGAACAAGACGCACCTTGCCGCACCTTTACTAGTTTAATTATCATAAACACGATTCGTCCTCTTTTCAGTATCTCGAGGAAGTATTCAATTAAAAAGTTTGGTTGCCTCACATTTTAATCATCTTTTTACGTTACTTTTAAATTGAAATAGAAAAATTTAGAAATTAATAACTACATGCGTGAGTGGGGCAAATTTACATGTAAATCATATATTTACAGTTAAGCGTTTCGTTCTTGTTACTGTATAAAAACAAAACTTCAATTTTGAACTTATTATTGAATGATAAGTAGGATGGGTCGAAAATGCAATTTTTTTGCTTAGTTTGGTAGAAATTGCATCTTCTTTGAGTTTAAAATTAAAATCTTTTTTAGTTTCAATATCAACATTTTTGTTGAGAATTTATATTTGTTGGTTGAAAATTCAACTACTTAGTTAAAAATAGAACTAATTTGTTATGCATTTTTTTTGTGATTTATCATTTTAGTTGAAACCCCTTCTTTTTTTGTTATAATTTAATTTCTTTTTAATTATTTTATTTTTGTTAAAACTTAATATTTTAAACTGAAAATTGAACTGTTCCACATTCGGTTGAAAATTCATCTGTTGGGTTGAAAATTAAACTATTTTGTTGAAAATCCATTTTATTTGGTTGAAAATTTTTTTTTGTTAATGATTTATCATATTACTTTTAAAACCTTCATTTTTTTATTTATAATTTAAGTAATTTGTCGAAAATTTACCTTCTTCGTTGAAAATTCAACTGGTTAGTTTAGAATTCAACTAATTTGTTGAAAATCGTTGTAAATTTGTTGAAAATGTTAAAAATTAATTTTTTTACTGAAAAATGAACTATTCAATTTGAAGGTGAAAATGTATCTGTTTGATGTGAAAATGCAACTCTTTTGTTGAAAATTCGTTTTTTTTTTTGGTAGAAAAGTAATCTCATTAGTTGAAACTTCATCTTTTTGGTTTCATTAATTTATCTAACTGTAAATTTAACTATTCTATTTTTTGGTTGAGAATTTATATTTTTTAGTTGAAATTTCATTTATTTTGTTGAAAATTTGTCTTTTTTGGTAGAAAATTAATCTTTTATTTTGAAAATTCAACTATTTGGTTAAAAATTAATTTTTTCACTGAAAAATTAACTATTCCGTTTTTGTTGGAAAATTTATCTTTTTGAATAAAAATTTAATCTTCACGGTTTAAAATTTATCTGTTTAGTTGAAAAGTTAACTATTTCGTTAAAAATGTACTTTATTTGGCTGAAAATATCTTTTATTAAATTGAACTGTTCTATTTTTTGTTAAAAATTCATTTCTTTGGTTGAACTTTTTTTTTGCTTGAAGATTTAGTTTTCTGACTAAAAATTTATTCTATTTTTGGTTGAAAATGTATCTATTTTCTTGTTATATTCAATTCTTATTGATTTCATATTGTAATTTTTATTGGTTGAAATATCAGCTGTTATATTTTTCGCTTAAAATTCATTTTTTAGCTCGAAAGTTGAACTACTGCGTTGAAAATTTATTTTTTTTTGGTTGAATCCCATTAGTTGAAAATTCATCTTTTTAGTTTCATTTATTAATCTAACTGTAAATTTAACTATTCTATTTTTGGTTGAAAATTTCTCGTTTTTGGTAGAAAGTTCATCTTTTGGGATGGAAATTTAACTATTTAGTTAAAAATTACTTTTTTGGCTGAATAATAAGCTAATAACATTAATTTCCGAAAAAATGTTTGTATACAGCAATTTTTTCTTTTTTTTTCTCAATACCATTACCATAATATACCGCTACTTTTTGAAAATAAGTATAATTTTTATTAGTTAAAAAATGTAACCTATTAACTTGAAGTTAATTTTTCAAGATTTCCTTCATTTTTAAAATTTTTGTTTAAATAATTGACCATCAACTTTAGAATTCACACAATATCATTCAAGTGTGTAGCTGTACTGAAATACAGAAAATTAAATTAATAATTAGTTTTAGATGCTTAAAATTTCTACAAGAGTTATTAAAATATAAACTTGAAATAAGTGTAAATACGTAAATTTTGTTTAAAAGGTTTAAAAGGTTAAACAGCATTAATTTTACATTAAAGTTAGGTTTGGTTGTTTAGGTATGGACTGTATTTTGAATTATAAATTTAATAAATCTTTTTTTTTTAAGAAATAATTTTCTTGGTTGAAAATAATGAGATTAAATGCAATATTTTCAACCATTCTTCCCAGTATTTTTTCAATTAAAAGAATATATTTTTAAATCATAGAAATAGTATCAAACATATAATATATTGAATTCAAAGAATAAGAAAAACTTCATTATTTGAAATTAATAAAATTTTCACTTCGAACTAAAGTAAATAAGTTAAAAAAACGATTTCTTAAATTAAAAAAAAGCTTTTGTCTATGTGTAAATTTTTAATCAATTTATAGAGCAACTGTACCGAAAAAACTGGGGGTTTCAATAGAAGTCTTTTTTAGGGTTCCTTTATAGTTTGTTAATCTCCAATAGATGGCCAGGGACGCGTGCTGAAGTTTTCAACTGCGCATGTACCGAAAAGCGCTGACCTATTTGAAATCAATAAGTACTATAAGTAATCATACTGATAAATATTAACAGAATTTTTTATTTTTTTTAACATATTAAAATGAACGATAGAAATACCTAACTTCTTACAATAATTTAATATTAACGTAATACTGCAAGTGTATATTATATCAGTTTAAATAGGCCCGCGCTTTTCGGTACATGCGCAGCTGAAAACATCGGATTTTCAACATAACCTTAAAAACGGTCACATCTCATGGATCTCATGTGCATTCTCTTCTTTTCGAGAATGACTAATCTCTGTAATATTAGTTTCTTTATTACATTTTGTATAATATTATTTAACATGTATTATAAAGTCAAAGGTGCATTATGAACTTGTAAAATATTCGAAGTGAGTCGAATCAGAAAATGAGTTCTGTAAAAAAAGTCTCTATTAGAGCTCATACTTTGGGTTCCTTTGGAACAATTTATTATTTTGGGTTCGTTTTCAGCAAGAGAGGTTCCTTTTTGTTGGCAAAACAAAACCTTGAAACCAAAAATCGATTCTAATAGAAACCCCAGTTTTTCTGTGCGTTCTTTGTATAAAAGGTCTTGTTTCAAGCCAAAAATTGACTCAATTAAAGGTGCAACATATTTAAGACCCCAGAAGAAAGGATAGTTTAACAAGGTTCACTGAAAGAAACTATAACAAAAGTAAGACTTTTTTTCAAGTCATCAGTAAAGGAAAATGTATAGGAAGAATACAATCTGAATTAAAACTTTCAACAACCTACAAAAAACCAATTAAAATTGGCCTTTAAAGAGGTGATCCACCCAATTTTTCTTCTGAACATGAACTGAATACATAATGTCTCAGTGTTTCATTTAAAAAAACATTCATCAGAATTCTAAGATGATGAAAAAAGCCCACTTGGAGCGCGGCTTAATCAGGTGAGAACAAAAAAGTTGGTCGATGCAGTCACGAAAGGTTGAAAAGAGTTGGTGAACCGGCTTCTACATATATATGTAGTACATAAGGATATAGGAGTTTATAGCGAGTCTCACCAGGGTGTTTTATTAAAGTGTACGAGCTTCCAGGCAGGTTCGAGTTCCGGAGAACTCCCGGCTGGGGAGTGGCTTCAGGAACGCCCTCTCTCGCTGCCTTTTCCTCTCACACCGCTCCTCGTCGTTCAACATACCCAGCCCTTCATACCTCGTCTCTCTCCCTCCCTGAATTTAATTACTTTACGTCAGACAGGGAGAGAAGGAGAAAAAGCCTCAGATCTCTCTCTCTCTCTCTCTCGACGTCTCTAAGACGCGTAGAGAGTCTTCGAACACACACGTTCCTCGAGGAACTCAAAGGCACCCTTTGTACCACTCTTCTTCATTTTAAAAACTTTATTTTTTCATTTTATAACCGGTCAACCATCATCACACTAAAATCTTTCGCGAGAAAAAAACTGGGAACATCAGGGAGTGTATTCTTCAAAGTCGACGTTCGGAAAACCGGCTGAACTCGGGAGGCGGTTTTCTGCAGTTTCCTCTCCCCTGGTCAAACTTCCAGGCAAATGCGAGTACTTCTAACAAAGTCGGATGCAACTTCGGGTTATCACTGGTTGTGAATAAATTCATATGTTTATTCTAAACTCACCTGAGTAAAAGAAAGTTTTCACAGCTTCATACCCAGTGAAGTGGAGTCGTCTGGCGGTATATGTGCTCATGCTAAAGGACTTAAATGATGCTTGATAGCAGCGAGGAGGACCCGTGTGTAGACCTCTGTTTCACCGGGATTTTTTAATAAAGGCATAGTACAATAGGTTATACTAGCTGCAGTGCTACGGGATTTAAATTAATCTTCCTACATTTCAGTAATAAAAATAATAATAGGAAGTGTAAAAAATAAGTTTTTTATGTCTCATCCCTATAATCTCTTATTCAGGGTAGAATAAATTTACGAATTTAAGAGAAAAAATTTAACCGTGGTACAGGACCTTTATACCGTAGCACGGGGCTAAGCGGAACATGTGGGGTAAAGTAGGACATGTCTGTCCTACTTTACCCTACAGGATCTACACCCGTTTTTCAACCATAAAATTTCATATAATTCGCGAAATGCAAAGTTTCGTGTGTCTAACTTTCCCCGTTTTTTCGTCCCGCTTTGCCCCTTTTTATGGTACCCGAATCTTACGTCCGATGAAAAGATATATAAGTCTAATAAAGGAAATTGTGTTTTACGGAGGTTTTTGTATAACAGAAACTTGTTTTTTTTTCATTGCGGTCTTTCTACTCGACATTTCTTTATTGTTTATTACTTTGGGATAGTTTTTAAACGTTTCAATAAAAAAAAGGATACTGCCCCTTTTGATATAAGTAAAATATAATCCTATTTTCACAAAAAATATACATTTATTTAACAAAAAAACCCTGTAGAATGGGGAGTTATTACAATAAAAAAGTATCACGAAAAGTTTTAATTTAAATTCCTATGTTAGACGTAATACTAAAAAAAGTTAAATAAAAAAATTTGGAAACTGTTGAATTTTTTAATAGTAAAGTCTTTTACTTTGCCTTTGAACTACTCATAAATCATCAGAAAGATTCTTTCTGTAAAGAAACATTGAGTTCAATAACTTTTAGGTTGAAGATGGTTGAGGCTCACCGTAATAGGCTTCAAAACATATAATTATTTTGTTTCTTAGTGATGTTGTGTGCAGTTTCACAAACTTTTCCTTATGTGTCTTAAAAATAAATACGAAGAAAAGTTAAAAAACCCTGACTTTAAAAAAAAATCTCCCTTCAAAAATAAGAAAAAATGTCCTTGCTCTAAGATTTTTTTTCTTGTTTTACAATTTTTTTTTATTTCAAATTGAAATTATTTTGCAACACGTGGAAGAATTTTCTAATTTAACATTTTTCCCTTCCATACATCGTCTTTGATACATTCAAATTATAACAATATTTAGTATTCCTGAAAAATTACACAATAGAAAAAGTCCTCTTGGACATATACAATAAATTGTTGGAGGCTTCTCGTTCGATAATCGAAGTTAAGCAGCGTTTGATTCGGTGGTACTCGGATGAAGGCAGCGGGAAGATTTTGTAATACTTTTTGGAGTATGGTAATAATAATTTTCAGAAATATAATTGTAAATGTTGCATAAATTAACTGTCGCTTGCTCGCACAACGACGTCCAGGACTTAATGAAGCTCTTCATCAGGCACTTGTTTCTGTCTTCTGCTTGATTGGCTTTTTAATTGCGTGCACCTTTATAGATTTGCTTGATGTTGCGCTCGAAGATACTCTATAATATACACAAAAAATCAGGATCGAGAAATATGACTATTGTTCCTTGGTTTACAAAGAAAATTAATTTTTTTTGGGATAAAATGTTGTTCTAAAGTATTCGGTAAACTATAAAAATTTCATAAATCCAAGCTAATGGATTCCATAATTCAATAAGATTGAATAATCAGATCATTTCCTCTAATGATTCTTATGAATTTTTCTTCTGTCTCTGGTGTCTTTGAGGTACAATATATATTTGTCTAATTATTTAGGAATCATCTCGAATAATTTTTTTTTTCACTTACTCCTCAAATGATAACTTGTTTCAAGTTTTTCAGCAGTTTTAGGAATCATTTATCTGTTGCACTCAGAAAAAAAAATTCTTGAACCAAAAAAACAGTTTTCTTGGATATACATGAAAATTTAGTTGCATCAAACAAATTTTGTTAAATTCAACAAAACATTTTATTGACCCAACTCAATTTTTTTGTTGAATCAACCGAATACTCCATCTACGAAAAGATTTTGTTGGATCAACCAAATAGTTTTTTGAGTGTAGATTTGCACACAATGATGTATTGAAATAATCGTAGTTGATAAAGCTCGAAAATTAAAATTATTCAGTTATTAATCTTATTCAGAAATGGTGTGATATGCAAATTTGAAATATTATCATACACCTGTGCTGAAAAAAATTATTAACAACAGCCTTGACACGAGCGGGTCGAAAAGTTCATGACATTTCAAGAGATTCTACAAGATTATAAGGGACTTTAAAGAGTTTAATTAGATTTCAAGAGATTTTACGGGATTTCAAGTGATATTAAAAGATTTAACGGAATTTCAATGGATTTCTGAATATTTGAAAGGATTTTAAGGGATTTCGAGGAATTTTAATGGATTTAAAAATATTTTAAGGGATCTTAAGAGATTTGGAAAGATTTTCACGGATTTCAAAAATTCCCATGCATTTTAAAGGGATTTCAACATTTTTAAAGGATTTCGTAATATTTCAAAATATTTCAAGGTTTTGAATCAATTTTTAGTGATAATAATGGATTTCCACGGATTTTTGAAAATTATAAGGGAATTTTATGGCATTTTGAAGTTTTTAAGAGCTTTGAACGGTTTCGCCGAATCTGAAAGAATTTTAAGAGATTAAGTTTTTACAGGATTTCGAGAGATTTTTTGGGAAGCCAATCGTTTAAAAGGGATTTCAAGAGATTAGGATCTATGGATTAAAAGAACTTCAGAGAATTTTTGCATGATTTAGAAAATTATGAGGTTTTTTATAAGATTTCAAAAGAATTCACGCTATATCAACAAAATTTCAAGTATATCCACTGATTTTAGAGGATTTCTTAAGATTTTAAATGATATAACGGAATTTCAAAGGATTTCCGAATATTATAAAGAATTTTAAGGGATTTGAAGAGGTTCGGAAAGTTCATCACGGATTTAAAAGATTTCCATGAATTTTACAGGGATTTCAAAGAGTTCGAAGGATCTCATATAATTTCGTCATATTTCACAGATTTTCAAGGATTTTAATCTTTTTTTTACAGACTTTAAGGGATTTTCATGAATTTGGAAGAAATATTAGGCAGTGTTTTGAGGTTTGGAAGATTTCGAGCAATTTCAAGGATTTGGAAAGATTTCATGGGATTTCAAAGGTTTTCAAAGATTTCAAAGAAATAAGGGTGATTGCCAAAAAGTGTACCATTTTAGGCAATGAGATTCTCAAAAATAAAATAATTTTCAAACTGCCTAAAATATATCTATTATATTATTAATTAATTGTAACCCAAGAGAGTATAAAAATATAAAACTGATTAAAAAAATGAATAGTTTGCAAATTATTTAAAAGTTTTATCTTAGAGTAGCAATACAGCGTGAGGAGACAAAAAATTGTTGACACCGACTTCAAAGTTCAAATTTAGCCGTTTTTATTTTAAATTTGTAATTACTTTTTCATTTATAATTTCGAAACGAAGTCATCTAAAATTTTAAAACTTTATTAAATTGTGCTTTGATATAAAAACTTATCTAAGATGATTTTAGAAATAAATTATTATTTACAGGAAAAGTATAGAAAAGGACTGGGACCGAAAGTGTTGGGATTGTTTCTCTTGATTTTGCATCTCTCGGATATCTTAAAACTATTTTTTGATAAAAAGAAAAATCTTCGCCAGAGCCGTTTTTGGAAAAAATCCATTTTTGATTTCAAAAAATCGAAAAATACAGTTTCTCTCGAAAACAAAACGAGATATGAAAAATTTTTAAGAGAGCAGCATTGCTCCTTGGAAAAATTCTTACAAAAAGACCATTTTCATAATTTTTTAATCGACGTCGTATTATCGAAAAACTAGATTTTTTATTTTAAGAGGTAAAACATCGTTTTCACTGTTTTATACTTTGTTATTTCAAAAATGTTATCAGCTTAGGATAAAAAGTTTTTACTGTTATAAAGCATGTGGGTATGAGTACATTTCTAGCTTTTCTACTTAAAATAATATTGTATCGAGAAGAAGAAATAAGAAAAAAAGAAATTTATGGTGAAATCGATAAATCAAGCTTTTCAAAAAAACTAAGTAGGATTAAAAATGATGAAGGGAGTCTCTTTGTAGGAATTTTCCCAAGAAACAATTTTGCTCTCTTAACTTTTTTCATATCTCGCTTCGTTTTCGAGGAACACTGGGTATTTCGATTTTTTTTATATCAAAAATGGATTTTTGCATAAACGGCTCGACAAATATTTTGTTTTTTATCGAAAATAGATGTAAGGCATCCCAAATACAAATTCCAGGAAAAAATTATTGGTGTTTGCACCTTTGTCTTGAAGTAATTTCAACGGAACCGTGTATGATTTGTGTTACTACAACTTTGTTTAAAAAAGCCTTCTTTCAATTCAAAAAAATAATAGACTCAATTTAATTCTAATTCGGTTTTCATAAACATAAACTTGAATATTTTTTAAGGATGCAGTACAAATTTGAGTAACCTAAAGTTGCCTTTTTACATAATAATGACCAGAAGATAAATAAAGATAATTACACCATACTGAAAATAATAATCTTAACTGCGTCTTTTTTCTGGAACTACGTAAGCGGCATTATCGCGGATGTTAATCGGACTGCAATAAGTAGTAATGTTGGTTTTTGTGAGCCATTAAAAAAAAGTCATAAAAAATAAAAATGCGAAATGTGAGTGGTGATTCGTTTTGTAGCCACTAGCCATAGCCGAGAGCAGGACACGTCCCAGATTCTATGGTCTTGGTTGCGACAGATCTTTGAGATACAGTCGGGAAACAATCCTGGCTGCCTCTTGGCGGTGCATTCTGCTCAGCTATATTATACGCCGCGTGTTATAATAAGACCGTTTACAAGGCAGCGACCGCGTACGAGCAAGAGCAGGACTCATTACGCGGTTATCTCTCAGCGGATCGATCGAGAAGCCTATTCGACTTGGTGCTTGATTAATGGATCATTGGTCTCGTTCGACAGGGCCGCCGATTGGCGGAACAACTCGCGATCGATTCCCTCGCTTATTTTCACTCTTTACTCTTATAATACCCGCTACTCGATAGTGTTTCAATAGAAAGAAGGAGATGGTTTCCAAATAAGAATCGGCTCAATCGTCTTTATGTAGTTTTCATTTAAATCTGAATTTTTTAATCATCCAAAACATATTTTTAGTAATTATCTTTGGAACGCCTTCGAATTTGAAGGTAACCCTAACCTATCTGTGGTAGGCCCTAACGTCACCAAGTGTCACTAACACGTGACACTTCTCTGATCAACCATTAGAATTTAAATTCATTTCGATACATTATACACAAAAATCAATTTAGTCTTGCATTTTCAACCAAATAGTTGAACCTTCAAGCCAAAAAGACGAATTTTTTTGAATGTAGTTAAATTTTCAACCCGAAAAGTTAACAGAAAAAACTGAGGGTTCAGTAATGTTGCGGCTCAAGTAAAACTTGGGATCATTTAGAACTCAGGGTCTAAAGGAACTCTTATTGAGGGTTCCTTTTTAGTTCGTTTATATCCGATAGATGGCCATCGGCAGGTGCCGACGTTTTCAACTGCGCATGTGCCAAAAAGCGCGGGCCTATTTGAAATCAATAAATACTATGAATATTCATACAGATAAATATTAACAAACCTTTTTTATTCTTCGCTAAAACAAATTAAATGGAATTATAGAAATACCTAGCTTCTTGAAAACATTTAATATTAACCTAATATTGCAATGTATATTATATCATTTTAAATAGTCCCGCGCTTCTTGTGCATGCGCAGTGGAAAACGTCCGTTTTTCAACATAACCTTAAAAACTATCACATTTCAAGTGCGATATCTTCCTTTCAAGAATGACTAATGTCTATGATTTTAGTTTCTTTATTAAATTTTTCCCAGTGCCATATTATTTAATTCGAATTATAAAGAAAAATGAACCATTTGAATCCACACTTTGGGTTCATTTAGAAATCATTTATCATTTTGGGTTCCTTTTCAGCAAGAGAGGTTCCTTTTTGTTGCAGCTCCTTTGGAACCAAAAATTGGTTCTAATAGAAACCCCAGGTTTTTCTGTGTTGAATTTTCGACTACAAAGTTCATTTGAAGCCAAGAGAGATGAATTTTCGAACAAGAAAGATGTCTTTTCTACCATAAAAGATGAATTTTCAATCCAAAAGAACGAATTTTCAACAAAATAGTTCAATTTTTCGACCAAAAAAGATGACTTTAACAAAATAGTTGAATTTTCAAGAAAATAATTAAACTTTCAACAAAATAGTTCCATTTTGTACCAAAAAGCTGAATTTTCTACCAAGAAGATTAATTTTCTATCAAGAGAAGAATTTTCAAGGAAATACATAAATTTTCAACCAAATAGTTAAATTTTGAACTCAAAAAGATAAGTTTTCAACTAAAAATGGAACAATCAAATTTTCAATTAAAAAAACAAGTTTTCAGCCAGTTGAATCCAACTAAAAAATACGACTTCCCAAAAAATACTTGCATTTTTAACCAAATAATTGAGCTTTCGACAAGTGTGTGGAATTTTCAAGCTAAAAAGTCGAATGTTTCAGAAAATCGTTCTCTTTTAAATCAGAAAAGATGAATTCTCATCAAATAGATGAATTCTCATCCAAAAATGTAATCACTGATATTTTACCCCCCCCCCCCCCAAACGAATATTTAATATAATAGTCAGATTTTCAATCAAAGGGTTGAAATTTCAAGAAAATAATTACATTTTGAACAAAATAGTGAAATTTTTAACAAATAGTTGAATTTTCAGACTAGTTTAATTTTCAAATAAATAGTTTATTTTTTAACCAAATACTTTAATTTTCTACAAAAGTAATTCAATTTTCAACCAAAAATATTAATTTTCAACAACAGTTAATTTTCAATCAAAGGTTTAATTTTCTACCAAATTGTTGAATTTTCAAGCCAAAAAGACCATTTTTTTACAAAACAGCTGAATGTTCAACCCGAAAATATGAATTTTCAACAAAAAGGTCATTTACGGCCTGATAGTTGAATTTTTAACTTATCAAGGAAAATTTTTCAACCATAAAAGGAATAGCTACAGTCCAGAATATAGTTAAATTTTTAAATAGTTCAATTTTTAACCAAATAGTTTAATTTCCTACCAAAGTAGTTTAATTTTCAACAAAACAGTTAATTTTCAACCAAATGGTTTAATTTTCTACCAAATTTTTTAATTTTCAAGCCAAAAAGACGAATTTTATACAAAACAGCTGAATTTTCAACCCCAAAAATATATATATTTCCAACTATAATAATTAATTTTCTACCAAAAGAGACAAAGTTTCCACAAAACATAGAAATTTTCAACCAGAAAAGATCAATTTTAAATATAAATTTTCAAGCAAAAATAGAATGGTTACATTTTCAGTAAAGAAAATTAATTCTAAATCAAGAAAAAGTGAATTTTTAAGAAAATGGTAAAATTTTCAACCAAAGAGATGAATTTTCAACTAAAAATATGAATCTTCAACGAAAAAAAAACATGAATTTTCAAAGAAAAGAGCTTTAACCAAGATGATTAATTTTCTACAAAAAAGATGAATTTTCAACCAAAAAGATGAATCTTCAACGAAAAAAATTAATTTTTGAAAGTTGTTCAACTTTTAACCAAGTAGTTG
Source organism: Andricus curvator (assembly GCA_932195095.1). Taxonomy (NCBI): domain Eukaryota; kingdom Metazoa; phylum Arthropoda; class Insecta; order Hymenoptera; family Cynipidae; genus Andricus; species Andricus curvator. The sequence goes on along the minus strand of CAKNYM010023374.1, from coordinate 6,383 downwards.
AAGTTTTGACCAAAAAGATGGCTTTTTAACAAAATAGTTGCATTTTCAACGAAATAATTGAATTTTCAACCAAATAGTAGAATGTTCAACCAAATAAGATGAATTCTGAACCAAAAATATAATGGTAGACTTTTCAACCAAAAAAAAATTCACTTTCAACTTTGAATAGTTGGATTTTCTTATTGGGTTCTATTAATTCAGTTCTTTAAGCGGAAAAACGAAAAAGGAGAATTTTCTAGAAAATAGAGGAAAAAATAAGAATTCTTTAAAAAAGGGGGAAAGAGAATGTTCTCAAATGAAAGAAATGTCTAAAGAATTTAATCAAATAGTTTTAACTCATTATTCATTGCTCGATTGACGATTATATAAAATTACATTTATATTTGGTATTTAAAATAGGAGGGTGATCAGCTTCATTGTCATATTACATTTTGAAGGAGGTGGGGGGTCATCAAAATGTCATAAATTTTGGAAAATAGCGTCACGCAATATATGTGAATGCTCCCTAATCAGGGTCTCTACCTGACTGAGAAATGGGAACAACCAGGAAATATGACCCGGAATTTTGTTCACCAGGCAAAACCCTGGAATTTGATTCAGTAACCAGGATTTTTCTCTCAAATGTACTAATATGAAAATTTGAAGTTGGTTTATACACCTTAAAATGTGGCTAACCGACTTGTTTTTCTAGGTTTTTTTTCACAAAAAATTGCATCAACAAATTTTGAAATTAGGTATTGATGCCTCATTGAATTGAAATATTATGAATGAGAGTTATCGACGTTCATACTCTTTAAAATCGTAATATATTTAAAATAGCTTTTCCTATACAGTATACACATAATCTTCTTTTAATATTTATATTATTTAATAAAATTATGTTTGAAATATTAATTTTTTAATAAATGTTTGATATAATATGCATAAAAATTAAAGCATGGAATAAAAAAGGGAAAAACAAACTAAACCCTCCCGTGTGGAAATGCAAATGGGGGGCTGGTCGGGTACCCGACCAGTTGGCCCCACTTTAAGTCGGGGGCTAGTCGGGACAACTGGTCGGGTACCCGACCAGTTCGTCACGGTGAATTAGTCGGGGGCTGGTCGGATGACCCGACTTATCCCAGTCGGGGTCTAGTCGGGTACTGCCCACGTGAGAACACACCACTGGCGCAGTACCACTATTGCTATCCTCTAAAGATATAACAAAAAAGGTATTTAAAAAATAAATAATAATTGACTGCGAGTATTCTGTCTATGAATGTTAATTGCCCTGCTTAGAATGAATACATATATTACGTTTTTAAACATTATATTACAAATAAAATTTCTAACGATACGGGGTTTCGAACCTACATCTACACCTGAATCTGTCGCCTAGCAGTCGGTAGTCTTAACCATTGCGCTAAACCTACGATTTGAAACTCGATGAAAAAGCCATCTTCATAAGGTACAGCTCAAAAAAGTAATAACAACAATTTTTTAAATCTTTTTTCTAATTAATTTTTTTATTATTATACGACATCATAATATAGACGTAAAATAAATAATCTGTTAACAGGAATATGAATAAAATAATTTTTAAATAAATAATTTAAATCGATTACAATTTTTCTTCGTGTAATATTTTGTTTTTTCGCTTTTTAGACTATTTTAAAACTTTTGATATGAAGACATAAAATGTCATTTTTAATGAGCATTTAAAATTTGTATCCACGGAACTTAGAAATTTTATCGCGTATTGCGACAATTTTTTTAATACACAAATTTTTTTAAACTTTCCTATAATGTTTTGCTTTTTAGGCGTTTTAGACTATTTTACGACGACTAAGAATTAAATCAAATGTAATTTTTTCTGAAGATTTACAATTTATCTTAAAGATGGAACTTAGATTTTTTTCCTTAAAAAAAAAACAGAAAAAAAATTGTTTTCGCGATATTTGTATTTATAGTTTTTCGAAATTTTAGAACACAGGAACAGTCTTAAACTCTCGTTGAATTGATATTAAAAATGTTACATTAAAAGAAGAATAGCCCGATCAGAGCCCGACTAGAACCCGCCTAGGAATTTTGACATAAAAATAGCCTACACAGAGGATTAAGATTTTTTGAAATAGCTCGACTAGTCCCCGACCAGCCCCCGACTAGAAATGTACACCAAAAAGAACCCCACTAGCTCCCGACTAGTGCCCGACTTTTAATAGGGCCAAGTGGGGCTATTTCTACACGGGCTGTGGCGTGTGAGCACATTAAGCTTTGGTGCCGATTTGACGAATCACGACAGATTACACGATGAATGTTGTAAAAAATTTCATGATCACAGAATAAATTAGCATAGTATATTATTAGGTGGTGGGTAAAATTTCATCCTTCCATTTGATTTACAGAATATTTTAATAAGACTGGTTTGACTTTGATGAGAGGATCTGTAATGTACAACTGAGCCATACTCTAGAAAACCCACCTGAGGCAACTCAGGCTTTGGCAGGAAATTGCCGAAGAAACTTTTAAAAATGTGCTTTTACAATCCAAAAAACACATGTTTCAAATTGTGCAAACATTTTAAAAACCATAAAGTATCTTTTTTGTTTTGTAAAAAGACATTTGAAAAAAGACATTTGAAAAAAGACATTTTGAAAAGTTTCTTCGGCAATTTTGTGCCGGAACCTAAGTCGACTCAGGTGGTTTTTCTAGAGAACGGCTCAATTAGAGTAATATAAAACGGGCTTTTGAAGCAACATGGAAGTATCAGGGTGGCCTCAGGCCAGTGAAACATGTATTTTAGAGAAAAACCAGGGATTTTGAAAAAAATCCAAGAGTCAAGTAATTTCTATAAGTAGCTCTTTAAGTAACTGTCAATAATAAATAAATGAGAAATTTAGAAATTTAAATAAAAACTGTTTTATCCATTTATACAAGATTCTATATAAGAATGCAGACTTCACACTCCTGCCCCTATTTTCCTCTTCCCCTTTTTTTAAGTATTCCTAATTTCCCCATTTTTCAAGAAACTTTTCCCTTTTTTTCGCTTTTACCCTTATAAATGCGAACTGAATTAATAGAGCCCAATAAAAAAATATAACTATTTTCTATTATAAGTTGATTCTTCTTGGTTGAAAAGTCTACTATTATATTTTTAATTCAGAATTCATCTCGTTTGATTAAAAATTTAATTATTTTGTTGAAAACTAATCGTTTTGGTTGAGGATTCCACTATTTTGTTTAAAAAAATGCGTCTCTTGCATTGAAAATTGAACTATTTTGTTAAATATTCATCTTCTTTGCTGTTGAAATTCAACTATACTTGGTTGAAAGTCGAACTTCTTTGTTAAAAATGCATTTTTCCGTTGAATATCCTTGCCTTTCGTTGAAAATTTAAATATTTAGTTCAAAATTACCTTGTTTTTTGAAAATACAACTATAACTTAGTTTAGAGTTAAACTACTTTGCTAGAAATACATTTTTGTTGTTTTGTTGAAGATTCATCATCATTATAGTTCAAAATTCATCTCTTTGGTTAACATTTTTTTTAATTATTTTTTTTATCTGAAAATTTAATTATTTCATTTTTGGTTAAAAAGATATTCTGTTATAACTTGAAAATTCAACCATTTATTTTTAAGTTTATTTATTTATTTGAAAATTGATCTTTTTGAGTAGAAACTTAATTTTCTTGGTTGAAAAATCATAATTTTCGTTGAAAATTTATTTTGTTAAAATTTCGTGTATTCTGCTGAAAATTCATCTTTTTTCGAAAATTAAACTGTTTGCTTAAACATTCGTCTTTTTAGATAGACAGTTCATATTTTTTAGAAGTGAAGTCATCTTTCTTGATTGAAAATTCATCTTTCATTGTTGAAAATTACCTTTTTTGTTTAAAATTCAACTTTACGGGTTAAAAATACACCTTTCTTTTAAAAAATTTGTCTTTTTGTCTTGAAAATTCAACTATTTGGTTAAAAATGCAACTGTTTTTTGCTGTAAGTTTAATCTTCTTTGTTTGAAAATTCGACCGTTTGGTTGAAAATTCGTGTTTGTAGGTTGAAAATTCCGCTATTGGGATAAAAATTCAACTATTTAATTCAACATTTCATTATTATGTTGACAATTCACCTTTTTGGTTAAATTCAGCTTTGTTGGCTACTAATTAACTTTTTTTTATAGAAAATTTAACTGTCGTCTAAAGAATTCATCTTTTTGACTAAATAGTTTAACCATTTGGTAAAAAATCCAGCTGATGCTGTGTTTGAAGTTTAATCTTTTTTTATTGAAAATTCGACCATGTGATTTAAAATTCAAATATTTGGTTGCATAACTGTTTGGAACTGTTTGGTTAAACATGAGTTTTTATTATTGAAAATTCAACTGCTTCGTTGAAAATTCGTCTTTCTTGTTTTGAAATTAATTTTATTGTTGAAAATTCATCTTTTCGGGTTTAAAAGTAAACAGTTTACTAAAAAATTCGACTTTTCAGCTTGAAAATTAACACTTTTATTGAAAATTCATCTTCTTGGGTTGAAATTTTTTGTCTGGTAGAAAATCTTTTTTGGTTCAAAATTCTACTATTTTCTTGAAAATTCAATACATTTCTTAAAATCTTAGGAATATGGTACCTACCCTAATTTTATCAAAAAGAAGTTAATTTTTGTGAAAACCACCCTATTCCCCCTGTTTTCAGATCATTTTGAGCTGTGATGTCTGAAAATGTTGTAAGATTCGAATTTTGTTCTTTGAACGTTAGTGGGCAGGGAAAAGTCATCAAAAGGTCCGGACATTCTGAAAACGAATTTTTGTGGCCATTCTGGGAAGAACCTTTAAAAATTAATTGAAATGCGAAAAAAAAACTTTTGTCCAGAAAATTGCTAGAATTTCAACAGTTGGCAGTGCTGCTTCGTGGGGATTATAAAAGCCAATGGTGAAAGACTGTCGAACTCGAGACGCATGCGTAGAAGTAAATTGGAACATCTGCCACGTGCGCGGGCGGCGCATAGTGCGTAGCCATGCGTGCCAGCCGTAAATTCAAGCGAGGGGGAACCTAAAGCATGGCCGCATCCGCCATCCATATGCTCATCCGCGAAAACCACCTTCGATCTCTCTTAATCTGAATTAGTAAAAATTTACTAAATAAATAGTCCCTAATATCAGCCAAGTGGGTTACTGATGGAAACTTACTGGAAATCAGGGAAAATAATAATTATTTAAAAAGTATTTTCTTTTTCGAACATTTAAGCTTTAACCATTCCGACCAAAATTAATATCTTAACAAATTAGTGCTGATTCAGAAGAGATATAATATGAGATAGTCAAATAAAACCGGATGACACAAACAGACATCGGATGCCAATGATACTAAAAAAGAGCATTTTCTTTTGAAAATCAGCCAAGGGAAGTTGTTGAACCCAATTCCCAATAATGTATTAATTTCCGCTTCAATTCGACACGAGTCGAGGGTTTGTTGATAGGGATGGAAAAAATAATATCCGACAATTTCGATGCCAGGCAACAACCATAACGAATTTCACTCAAAGTGGAGACTCCCAATTTATAAATTGTGGATGGCTTCTAGTGAAGAGAGGGTGACTGAGGAGCGAGATAATCCCACAAAATGGGATGTGAACAATGTAAACTCATATCGAGGCAAATTAATGGAATAAGTTACTTGAAATTTGGGGCAAACACTCCTTAGCAATTTTCAATCATAGGAAGCCATCTCAGTGGTGAAAAATGACACTGAATTTAGAATATGTTTTTATTTCACTTAAAACTACAATAGGTATATTCACACAAAACTACCAGGTATCAAGTTGATGCGGTAAATGGATCAAAAGGATGCAACGTTTTGATACCTATATTCATGATCAACTTGATTAAAATTTCTAGATCAATGATCTGTCATAAAATGTCAACTACTCAACACATTATAAAATTATTTAAACCTCTTACCTGAATGATGATCGTTTAAAATTAAATTGTTAATCAAATTCTGAAAAAAAAATCATTCACTTAGCTCCATTCAGTTAAATTTATGATTACTGAGGTTGTGGATGTTTGTTTACAAATGTCAGCAAATCTCGATCAAGGATCGATTATCGATTTGCAGAACTTGAAATTGACAGAAAGGAATGTTTTTCGAAAATCGTCAACTGTCATTCTGTTTTGTATACTGATGCTAATAAGCCTTGAAGAACAATTTGATACCCCAAGTTTTGGTCTGTTAACAAACTGGAAAACATCAGCATGAATTATGCAATAAGCTTCGAATATATGAAGGTCCACTTAAAAAATGGATGTGTTTTGCTTTTTAACAATATAATAATTAGCCACCAATAAGAGTGTATGACCCGTGCAGAAATTTCGCCGTGGCCCCGACCGGGCCCAGACTCGTT
>CAKNYM010023372.1:0-10392 GCA_932195095.1 Andricus curvator | reverse complement strand
ACCCACGTACCTTAACTGTTTGGAGATCTACACCTTCTTCGTTGAAGTGTGCAGTTCTTAGACACTTATCCATGAATTGGAGAAAATGAAAATGTTTAATATCATGACGAACTTGGTCGCCAAGGAAGCTCTAAAGATTTTGAAACGATTCATAGCAGTTATTGCTTTCCTGAAATGTGGAAAAAATAGCGAACACATAAAAAATTAGACATTCTTGTTACGCGAGGAAGTCGAAAAAGTACATTTTGGTAATCACTGATGCCGTCACGAAATTCATAAAATTGTAGTAGTAGTAGGCGACCTTCTTATGATTCGAAACTTTGACTCAAAGAAAGGTATATCACCTAAATTAGTTCCTCCAATTTCAAAATTAGGCAAGTTACTATTTTCCAAAAATCTAAATCTCGATAATTTACTATTTTCGGGAATTCGAAGATTCGATCTTTAAATTTTCAGGAATAAACATTTCCGGAACTTCGGCAAAATTATGTAATCTCCTTTTAAACATATTGAGACAATTGCTCAAAATCTCACCTTTAATTTTTTGCATTCTTTGCAAAAATCGATGAGTTCTTTCACGCTCATGATATTCGTCGTAAAAGCATTTTGTAAAGGTTCATTAAACGTAACGGAAGCTGCTGAGTGAAAAACTATGGATACCTGCAAATAAAAATCGCAGAAGGAAAACCGGCAATGAATTTTTTTTAATTTAATATCAATTAGCGTCACAATACCTCTTTTGTAAGAAAATCGCGATCCTCAGCAGACATTCCTAAACCAGGTTTTTCTATATCACCATTTATTACTACGACTTTCTGCTCGAAGTCAGGATTTTTCTTTCTTAAAGGATCGAAAACCTGTGTAATAAGGAGGCAATGTATATTAACACAAAAAAAATTATTAATTATATTATATATAATAATTTATTTATTATTATCAAAAGAAGAAATAAACAAACAAATATTTAACGCCAACTGTTATAGAAGAGTTGAAAAAATCGTGTGTGTAAGGATGCATTATGAAGCGAAAATCGGCAAAAATAATATTCCGAAAGAAAATGCTTTTAATTTTCAGCTTTGATTATAAAAAATTCAAACTTTTTTTCTGGTTCAATTCACAGGCATATTCGAAAATATTTCAATTATATTCTACTTTATTTATAAAATATTATTCTTCATAGAAGAATGAGTCTAATTTTTTCTCTAGATTATGGCGTATTTTTTTAATTGTTAAAATTCAGTTTATGAGTTACTCAAGTCTTTTACTTTATAAAATTTTTGAAATATTTTATAGTGTTTCGTAAAACAAAATATTAGTTTTTATATTACGGGTGCTTTGAGAAGTTCCTTCCGTCGTTCGTCTACATCTTTGCCCTTCTTCTGCCTCATCAACATGTATATAGTTCCTATATTTGGAAAACTCCTCAACAGTTTTTCTATGAGTATTTTTCCAAAATATCCTGTTCCACCTGCCAAATAAATTATTATATTGACACACGCATATTATATTAACATTATATAATTATACTGTATATAATTACTATATACATATATTACTATATATATATATATATATATATATATATATATATATATATAGTTATATCATATATTATATAGTACGTTAGAGTATTAGAAAGAATATGAAGGATAGCATGTGATAAGAGCCTAACTGTCAATTTGGTCTGATAACGGATGAATATTTTATCACCGTCCAAATTTGAGAAAACGTGACCCTCGAGAAAAAAATAAATAAATTTCCTCTTTATTTTCTCGAAACCTAATAATACGATAGGTAAATCAAATCGCAGTTATATCTCAGTTGTGTTGCCCTATAGCTTCACCTTCTAATAATCCCTTTAAAAAATCTCTCAAAGCGTCTAGTATACCGCCTGTATCATATAGCATTTCACCCTTGTTATTTCTCATGCTGCCTAACTCTGAACTTTTACCTCTCTTCATATTGATCAACGCTTTATAAAACAGTTTCTTGCTTCCTTCAAAATCGTTTTGCATTTTCTTCTCTTCTTCTTTTTGAATTTATTTTTATGTTTTGTTTTTTTCCTCCTTCCATGCCTTTCTTTCTCCCTCCCCTTTTTCAGCAGAAAGCTTTTCTATACTTCTCACCTTTGTTCCTCACATTCCTTACCGAACCACAATTTTTTTTCTAGGAATACTCTAACATGCTCAAAGAAAAAGTTGTTTCAACAATTTCATTTTGTTTAAATATAATATGATATAAATATTATTTTTAAATTATTGTATTGTTATAATTGATTGTTACGATTTGTTACGGTAGGAGGGAGGGGGTCCTTCACTCATGTACGTAATTTTGGCAAATTCGCAAAAACTTTCTCCTGAAGATGATCTTTTTAGTTATAAATTTTATTATTTAATTAAAAATTTAACAATTTTCTCAAAAAGAGATCATTTTTTTGCAAATTCAACTGTTTTGTTAATAATTCGTCTTTTTGAGTTAAAAATTCAACTTTTTTCGTATAATATTAACCTTTTGTTTAAAATTCATATTTTGTTGCTGATAAGTCAACTGAAATATATTTGGATGAAAAATATTTTTTCTGAAAATTTATCTTTTTTATTTAAAAGTTCATATTTTTTAGTAGAAATATATCATTTTCCTTGGACCAAAATGCAATTATTTTGTTGAAAATTCAACTATTTCCTAGAAAATTCACTTTTTGTTTAAAATTTGAATTTTTCTGTAGAAAAGTCTATAGAAATCCTTTTGGATGAAAATTAAACTCTTTTTTTTTGAAAATTTGTCTTTTTGATTTAAAAATTCACCTTTTTTAATATAATTTACATTTTTCTTGAACAATACAACTTTTTAGTTGAAAATTTAACAATCTTGTTAAAAAGTCATACTTTTTGGTTAAAAATTCGACTATTTAGCAGAAAATTAACTTATAGTTTACAATTCTTATTTTGGTATTGGAAAGTGAACTGGAATCTTCTTTGGATGAAAATTGAACTATTTTTTTGAAGTTTTTTTTTTAATTCATCTGTTTTAAAATAAATATTTCATCTTTCTTGGATAAAAATACAACTGTTTGGTTTAAAATTCAACAATTTTGTTGAAAAGTCATACTTTTTGGTTGAAAACTCTGCTGTTTTGTTGAAAATTTAACAATTTTGTAGAAAATTTACTTTTTGATTAAATTTAATATTTTGGTGTTGAAAAGAGGAATGGAATCTTTCCTGAATGAAAATTCAGCTATTTTCTTGTAAATCTGTTTTTTTTTTTTTTAAATAAAAATTCATCTGTTTTAAAAGAAATTTCATCTTTCTTGGATAAGAATGCAACTGGTCGAAAATAAAAATATTTTGTTAAAAAGTCATACTTTTGGTTGAAAATTCTGTTTTGTTGAAAATTTAACTATTTGGTAGAGAATTCAACTATTCCGTTAAAAATTCATACCTTTTGGTTTAAAAAAAATCGTCTTTTTGGATGAAAAATTCAATTTTGTTCGTAGAAACTTATTTTATGTTAAAAACTTCATATTTTGATCAAGTCAACTGGAATCTTTTCTGGATGAAAATTCAACTATTTTTTAAAAATTTGTTTTCTTTTTAAATAAAAATTCATCTGTTTTAAGAGAAATTTCGTATTTTTTTTGATAAAAATGCAACTGTTGGGTAGAAAATTCAACAATTTTGTTAAAAAGTAATCCTTTTTGGGAAAAAATTCGTCTTTTTGGATTGAAAATTCAATTTTTCTTAGAAACTTATTTCTTGGTTAAAAATGCATATTTTAATCGTGAAAAGTCAACTAAAATCTTTTTTAACAGAAAATTCGACTATTTTTTCAATTTATCTTTTTGATTTATAAATTCATCCGCTTTGGTAGAACTTTTTTTTTTAATGAAAATGCAACTTTTTGGTTGAAAATTATTCTTTGCTTGAGTATTCAACTATTTTATTTGAAAGATTTGGTTGAATCACTTTGTTAAGAAATCATTTTTTTTAAGAGTTATATTTTTTATTGAAAATTCATCTCTTTGGTTGAAAGATTAAATATTTTGTTGAAAATTAATCTTTTTAAATTGAAAATTCAAATACTTGGGTAGAAGTTAAATTACATTGTTAAAAATTTATTTTTTTGATTGAAGTCTTTAGTTAACAATTTAACTGTTTAATGGAAAAGTCTTTTTTTTATTAACATTTATTTTTTAACTGGAAATGTAACTTTTCCAATTTTTTAATGATCTTTTTTAGTTTTTTTTTCATTTGAACAAATCTGAGGGTTGCAAGCAAAGAAATTCAAAAAGTGAAAAATAAATTTTGTATACCTGTAATAAATATATTTTGGGCATCGTAGAATGGTTGAATTTCCGACATTTTCACAAACTTTCGAAGCACTCAATAATTTTATCTGAAAATATCACATCAACAATAACTATAAGAAACAGGAATTTTTTTTGAAATTTATAGATTCAAGTATAAAATAGGAAACCGATTAAAAATTCTTTTATATTCTCTCTGAAGTCAACCACAACTTTTTTTTGCGAATCTCAAAATATAAGAGGACCCCGCAAAAAAGTCACAATCAATCCAAGTCTCTTTGGGAAATTTCTTGTAGTTTCTCAAACTAAAAAACAAATTATGAATTTATAAATTTTTTGGAATATCAAAAACATCTGCACTTTGGTAAATTAATGAAAAATAAAGTTAAAAGTGAAGAACGAATGAAAAAAATTTCTTACCTGGTCCGAGACGTGTAAGATGAAAGAAAAGAGACTTTCGAATGAAGAATATTTCAAATAGCATAAACTTTTAAAAAATTCTTGAGAAATAAATCACTTTTAACATGATTTTATGATGAATAATTCAACTACAAGTAAATAAACTTGACAAAGGTTAATTTTTTTAACTGATATTTATTATTAAAGTCGCCCTTGAATTTTAATGTACAATCTACATGAAAATACAGAAAATACTCACGCTTCTTTTGTAACAAAATTGGATGAAAAGACTGAAAATAAACTGTATTCCAAAAAAGTGTGAAGTTCAAAATTATGAATACAAAAATGTCGACCTTTTTTTTAAATTCGAATGGAGACATTAGTATGAATGAACTTTTAACCCACAAAAATAAATATTTATCATGCTTAAAATTTATTTATAATTTTAAAGTACTATAATGTACTTAAAATTAATTTTTCAAAATTGAAAATCTTTTCTAATTTTCCTAAGAATCTTACAAACATTTTTTTATTCTTTCGAAATCTTTCAAAATTCTTAAAAAGCTTGGGACGACTGAAAAATTCAGATGACTGAAAATTCACGATTAATAAAATTCCCGAAAAGTTTATAATATTACCGAATTGAAAAATTCCCGACAGAAAATTGCCGAATTATAAAATATACGAATTAGCAAATTTCCGAATTGAAACAATGAAAAAACTTGTTAATAAATATTATTTATTTAATATAAATACAATAATCAGACATATTTATCGAGGAATTTTTTTCTAAAATTATTGTTTAAATTTAAAATACCAATAATTTAAAACCAATATATTTCTGAAAGGAAAATTTTGTTTGAAAATTTGCATAGTATTTTTTTATAATTACAACAAGACGTTCTCAAAAATTGAATTGTTTAATTAAAAAAAATGGGGAATTTTATTATTGGGGAAGTTTATTATTCGGAAAATTTCCAATTCGGAAATCTTAACTATATAAATATAATATATATATAATAAAATATAAAATATCTGAAATAGAGAATTCCCGATTGGAACAATTTAAAAAATTCATTGAATTTAATAAAAAGGCAAAAATCAAATATTTTCATAAAAGAATTTTTTTTAATGTTGAAATTTTTAAAAATTATTGTTAGACTTTAAATATCACTAATTGAAAAATTTATATTTTTAGATGAAAAATTTTGCTTGAAAACTTTTTTTTTATTGTTCAAATTCGGAAATTTTCTAGTTGTTTCAAACAATTCAGACAAAAATTTTCTATAAATATTATTCATTGATTAAAAATACAATAATCAAATATTTTTATTTAAAAAATATTATTAATGTCTTTTTAATTTTTTTTATAAAATTTTAAAACAATTATTGCTATTTCATATTCAAACCATAATGTTCAAAAACTTTGAACATTAAACAAAATTTCTTTGATAAAAATATATTTTTTTTAATAAATAATATTTAATAAAAAACAATTTTTTTAATTCTTCAAATTCGGCAATTTGCCAATTTTCTTTCTAATTTTTGGAAAATTTTTCCAATTCAAAACGTATTAAATAATGGTTTATCATGCTTAACATTTATTTATAATTTTAAAATACTTTGAAATTCTCATATTTGCCATATCTTGAAAAATTTGCCGAATTCTTTTTCCTTGCGGGATTAAATTTCGCATAATTTTGAGAGAATTATCAAAAATAAAATTTGTGGGGAAACATAATTTTTAATTTAAAATAAAAATTTCGAATAATTATTTATTTGTTGAAAAGTTTTGAATACTCAAATTTTTTTATTTTACAAAATGTTACAAAATTTTAAGAAAAAATCGAGTCAGTTTAAAAGATATTCAGAACTTGTAGAAATTTGAGAATATTTTATAAATTATCGGAAATCTTTTTAAGTTTAAAATATTTTTCATCCCTTTCAAACTTCTAAAGTTCTTAAAAATCTTTCAAGCTGTCTCGAATTATTCCTAACATTTTGAAAAATCATTCAAAATTCAAGAAATTGCACTAAAATCTTTAAGATTTTTTTTCGACATTTCTGTTTTTATTTGTTTTAAATCTATTCTAGTTAAAAAATTTGTTCTTCAAAACTTGTAAATATCGTTTAAAATTATTCTAATTTTTCCTAAAATTGTAAACAAAATCTGCGAAATTAAAAAATTGCCTTAAAATCTTCGAGATTCTTCTTCGACAATTTTTTTTAATGTTTCAAGATCTTTTTAAATATTCTCTTAAAATTAATTTTTCGAAATAAAAAATTATTTTAAATTTTCCTAGGATCATAAGAAAATATTCTCATTCTGCAAAAATAAAAAAATAATCTTGAAATCTTCGAGATTCTTTTTGATAATTTTGTTAATCTTTCGAAATTTCAAAAAAATGGTTAATATCTCAAAATTAATTTTTCAAAGCAAAAAATGTGTTGAAATTTTCCTAAGTACCTTAAAAAAAAATTTTATTTTCATGAAATCTTTTAAAATTCTTGAAAAGCATCTACCATATTTGTTCAAAATCTTCAAAAATCTACATATCGTATCTAATTTTTTGAAATCTTCTGAAATAAAATTTTTTTTTTAAATTGTTTCAAAATTTTTAAATATCTTTTAAAATAATTCAAATTTTCCCCAACATTTTTCAAGACTCCTGCATAAATAAAAAAAATTGCCTTAAAATCATCGTGATTCTTTTTCCATACTTTTGGTAATCTTTTGAAATGTTAACCAATTTTAAAAATATCCTATAAAAATTAATTTTTTAAAGCGAAAAATCTGTTTACATTTTCATAAGAATCTTAAGAACATTTTTTTCTTCTCTTGAAGTCTTTCATAATCCTTAAAAATCTTCTAGTTTATTTGTTCGAAATCTTCCAAAATCTAAATTTTGTTTTTAATTTTTTTAAATCTTCTCAAATAAAAAATTATTTTTACAAAATTGTATCAAAATTTCTAAGTACATATCTTTTAAATTGACTAAAATTTTTCCCACCATTTTTCAAAAATCCCCTACAAAAATAACAAAATTGCCTTGAAATCTTCGAGATTCTTTATTGATAATTTTGGAAATCTTTTGAAATTTTTTGAAATTTTTAAAAATATTCTCTTGAAATTAGTTTTTAAAAGTAACAAATCTCATTGAATTTTCCGAAGAATCTTAAGAACATTTTTTTATTTTCTTGAAATCTGGCAGAAGTATTTTCGAAACTTCGAAACATCTTTTGAATTTACTCGATTTTTTAAAAATCTTTTAATCCACTAAAAGTCGTATTTTATAATTTTTTTAAATTTGAGAGGCAACGCAGAATGAAAGCTCAAAAATTACCCTTTTTGTGTAATTAATTTTTAATAACAAAAACGAATTTTCTGTAAAATTGTTTAATTTTCTAATTAATTTTTTTAATTTGTAGCCAAAAAGACGAATTTTCTACAAAACAGTTGATTTTTCAACCCGAAAATATGAGTTTTTAACAAAAAAGTTAAATTTAAACCAAATAGTTAAATCTTCTACCAAAATAGTTGAATTTTAAACCAAATTGTTGAATTTTCACCCAAAAAGACGAATTTTCTACAAAACAGCTTGATTAAAAAAAAAGCAATTTTCAAACAAATTGTTGAATTTTTAACTAAAAAAGATCATTTTTCTACCAAAAATGGAATAGTTAAATTCTCAGTTTAAAAAATTAATTATCAACCAAGAAAAAAAAGAATTTTCAACAAAGTAGTTAAATTTTCAACAGAAACAGTCATTATTGATAATTTTGGAAATCTTTTGAAATTTTTTGGAATTTTTCAAAATATTCTCTTAAAATTAATTTTTCAAAGTAGCAAATCTGTTTAAATTTTCCTAAGAATCTTAAGAACATTTTTTTATTTTCTTGAAATCTGGCAGAAGTATTTTCAAAACTTCGAAATATTTTTTTAATTTACTCGATTTTTTTAAATCTTTTAATTTAATTTTTGTTTTTAGTTTTTTGTTTGATAACTTATCTTATAACTTATATAAATTATCAAATTTTTTTTGTTTAATTTAATAATTTTAATCCACTAAAAGCCGTATTTCATAATTATATTTTTTTAATTTGAGAGGCAAAGCAGAATAAAAACTAAAAAATTACCCTTTTTGTGTAATTAATTTTTAATAACAAAAATGAATTTTCTGCAAAATTGCTTAATTTTATAATAAACTTGTTGAATTTTCAAACAAAAAAGACGATTTTTCTACAAAAAAGTTTGATTTTCAACAAAAAAGTATTTTCAACCAAATAGTTGAATTTTTAAATAAAAAAGATCATTTTTCCACCAAAAATGGAATATTTAAATTTTCAGTTTAAAAAATTAATTATTATCAACCAAGAAAAAAAGAATTTTCAACAAATTAGTTAAATTTTCAACCGAAACAGTCATTATTGATAATTTTGGAAATCTTTAGACATTTTTTGAAATTTTTAAAAAGATTCTCTTAAAATTAATTTTTCAAAGTAACAAATCTGTTTAAATTTTCCTAAGAATCTTAAGAACATTTTTTTATTTTCTTGAAATCTGGCAGAAGTATTTTCGAAACTTCGAAATATCTTTTAAATTTACTCAATTTTTTTAAATCTTTTAATCCACTAAAAGTCGTATTTCATGATTTTATTTTTTTTTAATTTGAGAGGCAAAGCAGAATAAAAACTAAAAAATTACCCTCCTTGTATAATTAATTTTTAATAACAAAAATGAATTTTCTGCAAAATTGTTTAATTTTCTAATTAATTTTTTTTAATTGTAGCCAAAAAGACGAATTTTCTACAAAACAGTTGATTTTTCAACCCGAAAATACGAGTTTTTAACAAAAAAGTTAAATTAAAACCAAATAGTTAAATCTTCTACAAAAATAGTTTTTTTAACTAAAAAAATCAATTTTCTACCAAAAATGGAATAGTTAAATTTTCAGTTTAAAAAATTAATTATCAACCAAGAAAAAAAGAATTTTCAACAAAGTAGTTGAATTTTCAACTGAAACAGTCATTATTGATAATTTTGGAAATTTTTTGAAATTTTTAAAAATTATTTTCCTCAAATTAATTTTTCAAAGTAACAAATCTGTTTAAATTTTCCTAAGAAACTTGAGAACATTTTTTTATTTTCTTGAAATCTGGCAGAAGCATTTTCGAAACTTCGAAATATATTTTAAGTTTACTCGATTTTTTAAAAATCTTTTAATCCACTCAAAGTCGTATTTCATAATTATTTTTTTAAATTGAGAGGCAAAGCAGAATAAAAACTAAAAAATTACCCTTTTTTTGTAATTAATTTTTAATAACAAAAATGAATTTTCTGCAAAATTTTTCAACTTTCTAATAAAATTGTTAAATTTTCAGCCAAAAAGACGAATTTTCTACAAAAAAGTTGATTAATCAACCCGAAAATATAAGTTTTTAACAAAAAAGTCAAATTTAAATCAAATAGTTAAATCTTCTACAAAAATAGTTGAATTTTCAACCAAATTGTTGAATTTTTAACTAAAAAAGATCAATTTTCTACCAAAAATGGAATAGTTAAATTTTCAGTTTAAAAACTTAATTATCAACCAAGAAAAAAAAAATTTCAGCAAAGTAGTTAAATTTTCAACTGAAACAGTCATGTATGTATGTATGTATGTATTTATTCTCTCCCTTTTACGGGTTTG
>CAKNYM010023368.1:0-10298 GCA_932195095.1 Andricus curvator | reverse complement strand
TTGCGACAACCTCATAAAATCTGAGGAGGAATGTCCATCAATCACTGCCGAAGAGGTGAAAAAAGCACTTAGAGGCACGAAGAACTTTTGCGCTACTGGCCCAGATGGTATCAAGAACTTCTGGTCGAAGAAGTTTACTTCAACACACCAACATCTGGCCCGCATATTCACCTCATATTTGAAGTCGGAAACACCCGTTCCGCAGTGGCTGGTGTTAGGACGCACTAAAGTCCTACCGAAAAAAGGCAACTTGTCCAACCCAGAGAATTACATTCTAATAACTTGTTTGAACACACTGTATAAGATCTTTACAGCGGTTATAAACAACAGAATTGTTCGCAGAATTGAGCCTGTGTGTAGAGAAATGTACGAATGACGTGGCTCGAAAAAAGGTGTAGCAGGCTGCCGAGAGAACCTTATAATTGACAGGAGCGTCTGCAAAGACGCAACAGCCCATCAGCGCGTTCTGTCAATGGCCTAGATTGACTACCGGAAAGCTTGCGATTCAACCCTTCATAGACTTATGATCTGTCTGTTGGAAAGCTTGAAGGTTTATCCTCACATAGTGAGATGTACAGAAAGATTGATGCCCCTTTGGAAAACTAGATTTACTCTCTCATCTGCAAAGTATCATGTGACAACGAACAACGTTACCTCCCAGAGGGGTGTCTTTCAGGGCGATACCATGAGCCCTCTGCTTTTTTGCATCAAACATCTGCCTCTATCTTTTGCACTACGAAATTCTCCTGGATACCTCTGCGGCGACACTAATCACCGCGAACCTAAGGTCAATCATGTATTTTATATGTATGACCTGAAGATCTATACCAAGACTCATCTGAAGAAAGGAAAGATTATTGGCGTTCTCAATGACCCTGCACGGAGAAAAATGGAAGGTCAGTTTGGCCATCTATTGCAGGGTCAACTATAGGACAGCCCTTAAAGATGGCTAAAGCGACTATGGTGTCGACGACTTGGTAATCTCGGATGGTCGATTCAAGCGTCATAGAGAGTCAAACCGATCATCGCCGATGGCGAAATTGATGATTATAAAGGGTCGAATCGCTCATCATAGAGGGTCGATTTGGTCATATCAGATAGTCGACTTGATCTCCTCGGACAGTCGAAATAGCCATCTTAGGGGGTCGATTTGATTCCCCTACATTTTTTATATTTGTTGTCCTTTTCCTACTTATTCCAGTATCTCTCTTATAAGAGACTGGAAATTATAAAATTAAGTGGAACCTATAAAACCTGAAAATTTATATGAAATACATGAATTCTGAAAGCATTTTTTTTCTTTGTGGAGAGCGAGGTGTATGGGACATAATTTGATATGCAAAAACAGTGCACATTGACAATATATTTTTTGGAGCGCGAAAGGCTAAGGACACGGCACGGTGTCATACTGAATTGTAAGATTTCAAACATTGGAGTGAATTCAGAAACTAATATCCCACATCTCGTTACTTTCTGCATCATTAATAAATGCTGAAATTTTTTGCACGTTTTCAATTTGAAACGACACGGTGAGAACAAGTTGATAGCTGAACGTCCAGTCACGCCTTTATCCTAAATCCCTTGGAATCATCAAATTTGACGTTGAAAATTCAAAAGAATAAGCTTAATTCACTTTCCATCATATTCTCTCTTATGCACTTCACTTTCCACGAATGTTCGAAATATCCAAAAGCAGTTTGAACTAATTAAAAACATGTTAAAGTTCAATAAACAGCAAATGTGTCGCTGAACGGCTCAATGACATTCACTCACTCCGAAAATGCTCTAGAGTCTAGAGCACGGTGCTCCCAACTCTCGTATCCTTTCATACTGCATGCATCGCGTCGACAACCGGATTGGTTAAGGTTGGAGCGCTTATTTGAAATTATTAATTGTGAAAAGCAATTGTTTACAGCAAATAATAAGAGTAAAGTTATTAAAAATAATTCTTTGGTCACAAGGAAGACTTATAAAGTGAAATTTGAATTATTTATTAGATTTTCTCCTTAAAAATAAATATGATCGATTTTAATTTTAAAGAAAGAAATATCTTTTTTATCCTAAATATGAATTTACAATTATTCCTAATATTGTCATGCACTTCACGTTTATTATTTGTTTCGAACATTTGACTTACACATTCAATCATTTTAAATAAACAAGCCAACGGTAGCTAATCAGGTTGGCCCTCCGCGATGGGTCATTTGCTCTTCCATGGATGGTCGAAATGAGTGAAAACAAGATGATGGTATTGACCATCCCGAAATGATACCTTGCTTATGTCTGATAGTGAGTCTGACCTTCTTATAACAGTCAGACTGGTCATAAAATGAGAGCCTCTCCGACTATGTCAAAAAAATTCTGGATGGCTCTTTAGATCATCTAGAAGAATGGACGGGCTCTCTAAATTTTGACCCTCTAACTTTGACCATCCATTTTTCTCCGTGTGAGCTTGTGGATATAAGTGCCGCATTCAGGACGTAACATCAGTGAAGGAGTCTCTCCCTAGCAGATTCAAGCATCTTTTTCGAAAGATTTGATCTTCAAATCTATCGGCGTTGAACCAGGTATCTGCTACTAACATGCTTGCCGTCCCGATTCTACTCAACTCAGTCAGTGGGACCCTGCAGTGGTTGTTTATCCCTTTTTTACATTCTCATCATAATGAGAAGGTATTGATTTTATGTGAAAAATGACTTTCGTGGATTCCATCAAATGTCGACGTTTTGAGGCCCCCTAAGTCAGAAAAAATAGTTTTTACGTCGGTGTCTGTCTGTCTGTCTGTCGTCGTCGCTGTCGTCGTCTGTATTCTTATGTCATTTTTCGATAAAATGAAAATGTTCAGAGTTACAGCATTTTCAAAATCCAAAAGAAGAAACGAAAATTCACATTTTCAGCCAAACAACGCACGATACGAAAAAAAGTCACAACAAGAAAAATGTTTCGTTTTGCACGCCCTACAAGATTATCATAACGACTTTTTGGATTTTCTCAAAAAATCAAAAATTTAATTTTACGGTCAAACTAGGCAAGATACAAGAAATGATGATTAAACAAAAATTGTGCACTCAAAAAAGATCTACAAATTTGTTATTGGCCACTTTTTGATAGGCTGTGTAGTTTTTGTTTTATTCGTCAAAAATAACATTAACAGTGAAAAAATCTGCCCGATAAGTGGGCCCATTCTCATCAAAACTTTGATTATTTAATTTCTTTTTCATCTCGTGTGTGAATTTTCAAAATATTTAATATTTTTTATGTTCTCAATACTATTTCTAACGATCAAAACAATAAAATAACTATCATTCATGCTCATAGTACTTGAAAATTTGTATTTTTACATTCTCATCCAGAGAAGGTATTAGATTTATGTAAAATTTGACCCCTCCGGTTTTTGTCAAATGTCCACGTTTTGAGACCCCATGAACCCAAAAGCACAAATCATTTTAATAATTATTTAAAAATGTATATATGTTCAAAAAATGACTTAGGTACTTTTTTTGTCCCCTTTTCAGATAGTTGGAAAAACTCTTTCTGATTGTATGATTTATTAGAAAGATACGGAAATATACGCTGAAGTAAAGAAATTCCCATCTTCATTTTAAATCAAATACAAATTTAGTCATTTTTATCTATAGAACATTGAACATAACATATGGTCGTTGCGAAGCGCGACGACCAAATCGCGCGCCGTAAGCGCGCTCAAACTTTTGGGTTTCTATTATACGATGAACAGAAACGAGCGTGGAGCGCGAGGTTTACGTGATTGTTGAACAAAATAGAACCTTAGTAAATTAGTTCTTCTTTTTATGTAAAACTGACCTAATTAAACCAAAAGCAGGCAATAACGATGAAGCTTACTTAGAGAGTATTAGCCCGCGAAGCTCGCAATATTGAGCACACGAAGTGCAAAAACCTAGAGGAATCGAGCTTAAAGCGTCAGGCAAATGTGTCCGAGTGTAACTTCTACTACGGCAAACCATGTTTTAATAGGAAGAGTCAGAGTTTGGCCCAGACTCAGCGCACTGCTGTTCCTTTACTTTGGCTAAACATATTTTAATCGGAAAAGCCAGAGCCTGGCCCTGCAAAGGCGCATCACTGGGCCCAGTGTGACTTTTACTACGGCAAACCATGTTTCAAGAGGAAGAGCCAGAGTTTGGCCCAGACTCCGCGCACTGCTGTTCCCAACTTCGTCTTTACTTTGGCTAAACATATTTTAATCGGAAAAGCCAAGGTCTGGCCCAGCAAAGGCACATCACTGGGCCCACTGTGACTTTTACTACGGCAAACCATGTTTCAAGAGTAAAAGCCAGAGTTTGGCCCAGACTCGGGGCACTGCTGTTCCCAACTTCGTCTTTACTTTGGCTAAACATATTTTAATCGGAAAAGCCAGAGTCTGGCCCAGAAAAGGCGCATCACTGGGCCCACTGTGACTTTTACTACGGCAAACCATGTTTCAAGAGAAAGAACCAGAGTTTGGCCCAGACTCGGCGCACTGCTGTTCCCAACTTCGTCTTAACTTTGGCTAAACATATTTCAATCGGAAAAGCCAGAGTCTGGCCCAGCAAAGGCGCATCACTGGGCCCAGTGTGACTTTTACTACGGCAAACCATGTTTTAAGAGGTAAAGCCAGAGTTCGGGCCAGACTCGGCGCACTGCTGTTCCAAACTTCGTCTTTACTTTGGCTAAACATGTTTCAATAGGAAAAGCCAGAGTCTGGCCTAGCAAAGGCCGGAATTAGGTGCCAAGTACAGGCCAAAGAATTTATTCAGATCGCGGTGCGATATTGACGGCCGAGGTTGGGCCGTTATTGGTATCCACTGGTAAGCCGACGACCCAGGTGGAAATTTCCGCACTCCGCCGGAGTTCACCACCGGCGCAGTACTGGCCCAGTACTGGTCACCAGTACGGATAATCGGCCATTCGCCCAGTACTGACTAACGGCTGGCTCCACGATCGGCGCAGCACTATGCCGAGAGTATAAATATTTTCAAAAATTTGAAAATACGTTTACAAATATGTTTCATGTGTTCTAAAATGTCTAAGAACTATAAATACAACTGTTGCGAATACAACTTTTTTCCTGTTTTTGTTTTAAGAAAAAAATTCTTCATTCCATCTTTATGTAAAATTGTAAATGTTCAGAAAAAATGACATTTTATGTCAATCTTGAACGTTGTAAAATGGTCTAAAACGCGATAAAATGAAATATTACACGAAAAAAATTGTAATCGATATAAATTATTTATTTCAAAATCATTGTATTGGTATTCCTGTTAACAGTTCGTATATTTTACATTTACATAACATCGTATAATAATAAATATCTGATTAGAAAAAGAGAGTTTAAAATTTGATGTTTTAAATTTTTTGAGCTGTAGCTTATGAGGATGGCTTTTTCATCGAGTTTCAACTCGTAGGTTTAGCGCAATGGTTAAGACTCCTGACTGCTAGGCGATAGATTTAGGTATAGATGTAGGTTCGATACCCCGTAGCGTTAGAAATGTTATTTGTAATATAATATTTAAAAATGTAATATATGTTTTCACTCTACACCAGGACCCATTAATATTCGAAGTCAAAATACTCGCAATCAATTAATATTTATTTTTTAAATAACTTTTTTGTCATATCGTTAGAGTATAGCAGTAGTGGGTGCTAAAATTAAACAAAATTTTTGAATGAAATTTAAATTTTTGAAATTATAACAAATATTCGGACGATATGCAATCGTATATAGATGCGTCCTAAAAACAATTCAATGATTTTTTATTATTTTTTAAATTAACTCCGGTGATGGCGGCCAGAGTCTGGGCCAGAATTGGCCGCCAAATGCATACCGGAGTTACCATTCCAGCAACGGTACGATATTGGCAGCCGATCTTGGGCAATATTTTTGCCGATACTGGGCCAGTGCTGGGCCGTATCTATCTTCGCACTTGGGTAGTTACCAATCCAGTATCGGGAAATTATAGGCTAATGGATATGCCAGATTCGAACCAACCTTGGCATCCACTGCTGAGCAGAACTGTCACCTAGCATTGGGCCAATAATGGCGTCCAATGTTGGGCATGTGCTTCCAACTAGTATTGGGCCTGTTTCGGGCGCCGATTGCATACCGTAGTTACACATCCACCTATGGCCCAATACTGGCAGCCGAATTCCGGCAACATTTTTGCCAGTCCTGGGCCAATGTTGGGCCGTATTGGAATTCGCACCTCTAAAGTTGACGTTTTCATGCTTCTAAATTGTGCCGAAAGGACCTTCTTTGAGCAGACTGTGTGCGAATAATTTTCGGCATGCGCAGTTTGAAGATGGCTTACTTTAGGCACTGGTGAAAAAGTTGCGCATGCGCATTTTCGAGATGAGTTACTTTAGACACTGGCATAGGTAACTTTAAACAATGGTGTTGGTATCTTCTTGAAATAAATTTAGATTTAACTTGAACAAATGTTTTAATGATTGAAGCTTTGTTTTTAGGGTTTCGTAGCCCCCCCCCCCCGGCATTTTCCACGTTCAAAACAAAAACCATTATCCCTCTCTAGAAAAACGGTTAAACAAGATTTTCTAATACTTCCTGAAAGTAATAATTTTGTTCCTGTACTATTTATTGTATCTAGTGTGGTTTTGTGGGAAATTTGAATTTTTAATTTTACCATTTTTCTTCTTCACGGCTAAAACCAGAAATATTAACGGTCGAAGGCTAGTTAGTTAACTTAACCCTGTCTTTGTGGACCATCAAAAGAATATAACAAACGAAATTTTAATTAAAAATTCCTTCGAATATTATCGCGTCGTCGGACAATAGACAGACAATTGACAGACCAGCAGACAGTGAGTGCTATAGAAAAATAGTTTAGGCTCATTTTTTTGGTCTATTCAGGCCGAGAAAGTTTGCTCTTGAACCTTTTATCGTATTTTGTGTTGTTTAGCTATGCGGACGGCGACTGACACTTGCGGCCGCTAGGGTCGCTAGTGCGCGTGGAGATACACAAGACGACGGTTCCAACGGTGGTAACGTCTGCTATTCGAATTATATCAGTTCTTCATAACGCAGCGTTGAAGTTTTAGATTGAAGCGCTATTTTCAAAATGCCATGTGTGCATGTGGCATTTGGGTCTAAAAATAAAGGACCAACTCGCTTTCCAATTAATAAAAAACTAAGGAAACTGTACATACTGCCTTGTGCCTGCGTACAAGGTATATCTCCACTCACGGTGCTGCCCCCTAAGCTCAGCTTGACAAATCGCCGTCCCCATAAATTTGGATTTTTTATTTTCCTGCAGAATTTTTCAAGTTGAAAAAAAATTATCCCTATCCAAAAAGGGTGAAAGGCAATTTTGTAGAACATCCCGAAATAAATTATTTTTAATTTTCCATTTTTATTTTTCAGGCTTAAAACCATGAATATTGGAGGTACAATGCTGCTTAAAGAACTTGAATTGTCTTTTTAGACCAAAAAAGAGTGTACCGAAAGAAAATTTTATTATAAAATTTCTTCGAAAGTTATCGTGTCGTCAGACTACAGACGGACTGACATACTGACAGACAGACTGGCATACATGTACGTATAAAACCGTTTTTTCTAACCAAAGCCATTATCCCTATAAAAGCGGTTAGAAAGACAGCTTAAAACTTTCTGAAACTAATAATTTTGTTCTTGGACTAGCTATCGTATCTAGAGTGGTTTCGTGAGAAAGTTGAATTCTTAATTTTCTTATTTTAATTTATGATTTTCCCATATTAATTTGACACTACTAAACCCATAAATATTGGTGGTATAAGGCTGGTTAAAGAACTTGAGTTGTCCTTTTGGATCAAAAAAGAGTGTACCAAAGGAAATTTTTATTATAAATCTTCTTCGCAAATTATGACGTCATCAAACAACAGACAGACAGACTAAACGACGGACTGGCAGACATGTTAGTAAAAACAGCTTTTTCTGACAAAAATCATTATCCCTATAGAAAAACAGTTTAAAAAGATTTTCTAGAACTGTTTGAAAGTAATAATTTTGTTCCAGAACTAATTATCGTATCTAGTGTGATTTTGTGGAAAAGTTGAATTTTTAATTTTCCCATTTTTATTTGTCAGGGCTAAAACATAAATATTGACGGTCTAAGGCTAGTTAACGAAATTGACCTGTCTTTTTGGACCAAAAAGGAGTATACAGGGTGATCCTGAACTCATCATATACCTTATACATACACATTCCTTGTGCAAAACTGAACAAAAAACTCCTGTGACAAAATGTTATACGATTTATAGTTTTTAAACTATTGAGAGTTGTAAATAACCAATGGGAGCTCGCTATTCTCGCGCGTGCAGAGCGCCGTGTATGAGACTATGTGCTGTGTATAAGCATAGGGAATAGTCTCATACAGCGCGCTATCGGCACATAGACTTATATTGAATGGAGGCGTCGACATAAGCATCTTGCGCAAACTCTAGAATGCGATGCACTTCAGGTCAGTAATTCTAATATTCACCAGAGAAAAAAAATTTTGAAGCAACGTGAAGTTCTTAAAACATAACAGCACCCTCATTTGTTCAGTGATTCCCCCGACTCAAATACGAAGCAAAGATATTGGTTTATAAAAATGACATTAAAAAAGTTAATGATAACTATTTAATAGTTTTTTGTTGTTGCGAACAATGAATAGGTTATTAAAACTTAACTGAAAATTGCACTAATCATTGGAAATGAACATGCGAGTAGTAATGTTCAATTTACATCATTCTTTCAAGTATTTTTTGTAGTTTTTCTTAATATCTTGCACCAAATTGTGCATAAAATAAGTTCATATCACAAAGTTGTTGCGTAATTGTAATCCAAATATTTTTTTGTCCTAGTAAATTCTTTGGTTCACAACAACAATTTGATTCTCACAAAATGTATTAGCACAAGTCACAAATATTGTAAAACAAGGAAAAGAGAATAGCTATTTACACGAATAAAATCGCCACTGTCCCACATAGCGAATGATATTACTCGAAAAGCTACCGAAACTACTTGGCAGAATGATTTACATTGAACATTACCTTCTATTGGAGTGGGCGAAAGAACCCTTTTTACGATTAGCGGATATCTAATAGTGCCCGTTTAGAAAATTATCAAGGTAGACTTGCGTCCAGTTGGGGCTTTGTCAAGACCGTCTAATCCATACGGTCTTTTCGGGCCCTATTCGGCTGCTGGCTAGCGCAGCATGATCGAAAATTTGTCAAAGTGTCAATCCAAAATATTTTTTTCCACATTTCCAAAAATGGCCAGTGTGTATAAATTTACCAAAAAGGAAAAATAAATTTAAAAAAAAGTATTTTTTTCATCATCATCTTAGCAGCGCCACATTAGCAATCAACTTTTTCAACTTTTCTTGTGAGAGAGAAATAAAGATAATGCACATAGTACGTAAATTGTGACTTTTATTATTATTTCAGCAGCCTATACTTAATTCTTAACGTCCACAAGCTAAAACAGATTTTCGCACGACGGTCTAACTAGCGCCAGATTAGCTCGTCCAGACTAGCGTTTGACCATGCAAAAACGTTGAGCTTCCACATAGCCATTCGGGCAGAAGTTATAGTTGCGTTCTATCTCCTCTCCTCATCTAGATTTTGGTTGTGTGATGGAAAGGGGATGGGCGGACAAGAGATTGATCATGGAATTTTTGTAGAATGTACTTAGCCTTCTAAATTTAACGCTAATTTTTATACAAAGCCAAATGTATTTTTATTCGTTCAAGCGTTAAAAGATCTTCAATCCAAAGTTTATATAAAAATAGAGAAATTTTAGAGAAAGAAGATTTTTTGTCAGAGAATATGTTCCTTTTCAAAATCAGACAAATAAGCAGACTCGATTTCGTTCGTCAAGTCTCACGTAAATTTCTTCCAGCCAAAGATTGATTCTATGTATACCATTAAGCCATTTCCCTTTCAGGGTAGGCGTGACACTACCCAATTCGGGTAGCGTTTCTAGGTGGATAGTTTTCTTGTAGTTATAAATAACTACAAGTTTGGGCTCACCACACCCATAATATGCCAACAGCACACAGTATTCTCGAATGGTCACCCATCCAAGTACTAACCGCGCCCAACGCTGCTTAACTTCAGTGATCTGACGAGAACTGGTTTTTTCAGCGTGGCATGGCCGTTGGCCATAATAATATGTGTAAATTTATAACTTGTATATTTTTTTAGGGCACAGGAAATAGCTAGCTTATTTATTAAGGTTTATCATTTGACATGTTTCGTCCTGGACTGTCTCACAGTACTCGTCAGTCTAATTTTTATTTTTATTA
>CAKNYM010023367.1:0-11124 GCA_932195095.1 Andricus curvator | reverse complement strand
CCAACCCAAACAAACCGACCGTTTGTCTTTTTTATCTTTCGTTTGGAAGCGCATTCCTTGAATAGTCAATGTCATTTTTCGCCAATGCATCGCCATCTGGTGCGGATCGAAAAAAAATTCAAATAATACTTATGTATTTTTTAACGGAGAATCAGAATCTGCAATAAAAAATATAGGTCCCCATTTGAAATTTTAAAGTTACCCCCCTTCCGCCCACAGAGGGTGAGGTGTGAGGTAAATTTTTGCATAGTCGCTTTTCCACCTCGAAAATAAAAAGTTTATATATTTCTTCAGATATTTCAATGTCTCAAGATAAAAAACACCCTGTATATATATTCTTAAAATATCTTGTAAAATGAGGACGATTGGAAGAATATGGAATATTCAGTTTCAAGTCAGTTTTATTAGTTCGAGATTCGCCATTTAAATATTATGAGAATTTCAGAATAGTTTGTCGCAAAGTGAATGCTCTAAATGAGAGAATACGAAATTGCTTGAAATCGATTATTGACAATCCACTTTTCTAAATGTATGGAAATATCAGAAAGTATTTCATATTTGAAGTGAGCTTTAGATAATTGAAATTTAGGAATTTTAAATTAGATTAAAATCAAATTCAAAATCCCATTAAACGTTCAATAATCAAGTTAATGTATAGAATTCCTGAAAATAAAACAAGAATTCAACGATCAAATTTGGACAAATACCACAAAATGCTCCTATTGCAATTCGTGAAAACAAAAAAATTGTCTTTCTTTGCACAAAAATAAAAAAGAGGAAAGAAAAATGAGAAGGCAACCAACCAAATCCCCTTCCTTCTCTTTTTGATTTCTTTTGTCTTTTTTATTTTTATTATTATCAAATCACAATATGAAAGCATGCATAATATTCACCAACGTTTCGGTGCTCACACAGCACCCTTATCAAGGCAAAAAAAATTAGAGAAGGTAGCAACAGCGACGAAATAACGACGCTATCACCTCGATACCTGACAACTGAATGTGGGTCAAAAGACAAATCCGTTATAAACAAACAAGAAATGAGAGAAAGTCAAGACTCATGAAAATTTATTGCTAAATGTAATTAATAATACTAGAATAACTTTTGTTTAATTTATCCAAATCAGTTTTTAAATTAATAGAAAACTTATTTTGTTTATTAATATCAAGCATTTCCATGAATTTTCTCTTTCTCTCATTACTTTCACTGTGTAAAATTTCAACATTATCCCAGTCAAACTCATGGTAAACATCAACAAACCTTTTTGTATGTATAGCAAGAACACTCTTATAACAACGTCCTAAACGAACATAACTTTTGTGTTTCTCCATCCTAGTATTAAGAAGAACCAACACCACCTTTTTCAAATTTATCTAAAGGATCTTCACCAAAAGTTATTATTGAATCCATTTTAAATGGTATACGGAAAATAATATGAATATTACATTTTTTCAACATAACTTCAATAGTTTTCGAAATTTGACCAAAAAAAGGAAGAACAAAAGTATTGAAAGAACTATACTCTCTCAATTCTTTCTGATTATCTGTAGATAAAATGTTACTTTGTTTGTTTTTGATTTGCTGAATTCTAATTGTGATATGTTGCTCAATCAACTTTTGTGGGTAATGATTGAGAAAAAGGATATTCCTAACAATATTCAAATTCTCTTTGTGAAATGAAATGTGGGACAAACCTAGAGCTCTGTCCACTAAGTTTTTGATTTGTGCAATTTTGTTTTGAAAAGGATGAGCCGGAAAGAAATGTAAAATTCTACCCGAATATGTACTTTTCCTATACCAATTGGTAATAATATTACCATCCTGCCCCTTAATTACTTCTACATCCAAAAAACTGATTCTATCATTGTTTTCTATTTCATGGGTGAACTGAAGTTTTGAATTAAAACTACTAAAAGCATCAAAAACTGCCTGTAACTTTTCTAGAGGAAGACATAATAAGGTGTCATCAACATACCGAAAGTAAAAGGGCAAAACAAAATCCAGCTTCTTGAAAGCAAAGACCTCCAAATCTTCCATAACTATTTCTGCTAAAATCGGAGAAATGACTGAACCTATGGGAGTACCAAATTTTTGCCTATAAAAAGATCTATTGAATTTTAAATAAGTTGAGTTCATAATGAAAACTATCCCTTCAATAAAATCTTTTTGACTTAATCGAGTACGTGTTTTTATATCATCCCGTCTATTTAAAATTGCCTGTTTAACCAATTCAAGGGGTATACTTGGAAACATTGCAACAAAATCCAAAGAAATCATTACATGGTCATCAGGAACAGTTTTTTTAATAATAATTTTTTGGAATTCCCAGCTATTTTCAATATTGTGTTTGGAAGTTGTAATTGAGTCTTTAAGTATGAAATTGAAGTTTTGTTCTAAAAATTTCGTGGGAGTGTTAATAGTTGAAATAATCAATCTCAAAGGATAGCCATCTTTATGAATCTTTCTCAAACCATAACATCTTGCAAGAACTGTGTCTTCGGTATTTATATCAGTCCATCTTATATCCTTTCCCAAAAGTCCTTTCTTTCTCCAATTGTCTAGAATCTTGAAAGTGTCTCTTCTTAATTGTTTCAGCGGATTTTCACTCAATAATTCAAAGTTATCACGATTGGAAAGTAAATCCTCCATATCCCTAATATAATCTGATTTCTTTATAAAAACAGTAATATTACCTTTATCAGCATTCATGCAAATTATATCAGGGTTGGTTTTAAGGAAACTTTTCGTTATCTTGAAACCTTCAGAAATTGTACGGATTTTATTTTCAGGAATTCTATACATTGTTAGGAATATCCTTTTTCTTAATCATTACCCACAAAATTTAATTGAGCAACATATCACAATTAGAATTCAACAAATCAAAAACAAAGACAAAAGTGATGTTCGTTTGGGACGTTCTTGTAAGAATGTTCTTGCTAGACGTACGAGAGAATTTGTTGATGTTGACCATGTGTTTAACTGGGATAATGTTGAAATTTTACATAGTGGAAGTAATTAGAGAAAGAGACAATTCATGGAAATGCTTTATATTAAAAAACAAAATAAGTTGTCTATTAATTTGAAAACTGATTTGGATAAATTAAGCAAAAGTTATTCTAGTATGATTAATTACATTTAGCAATAGGTTTTCATGAGTATTGACTTTCTCCTATTTCTTGTTTGTTTATAACGGATTTGTCTCTTCTTAATTGTTTCAACGGATTTTCACTCAATATTTCAAAGTTATCACGATTGGAAAGTAAATCCTCCATATCCCTAATATAATCTGATTTCTTCATACAAACAGTAATATTACCTTTATTAGCATTCATGCAAATTATATCAGGGTTGGTTTTAAGGAAACCTTTCGTTATCCTGAAACCTTCAGAAATTTTACGATCAATACTACTAATGTGCAAACAATTTTTATCAAAAAAGCTCTTTGAGAAGTGTAAAACCTTGTTTCGGAAATCCTGTTGATCTAATATTGGAATTTTGTGTATATTTGATTCAACATCTTCGACCATTTCCATCATTTGTTTCCATTTACTTTTAATCACATGGTTACCAAAACCTTTACCTAGTCTGAGAATATCTGTAACTGAATCAGGAAGTTGAATATTTGCCAAATTTACAAACCAAGGATCCTTATCTTCTTTTTCAAAAATCTTGTGTAAATTTAAATTTTGCTCTTGAATATTAGTTTGTTGATAAATCAGAATAGAAAGTTTGTTCTCATGTTTTTTATCATCGTTTAAAAATCTTCGATTAAGGAAAATCTGATGTTTTAAAAGATGAATGATTTTATCTTGTTACATGATTTGAAACATCCTTGATCAGTAAATTCAGCATTGAGAGTTTGAAATTCTTTAAATCATGTTCAAATTGTCTATTGCAAAGATTACTGTGAAAAGCAAAATCTCGAAATTTGTTATCCAAGAAAAATATTTTTTTAGGTAAAACATCATTTCTTCAACATTCAATCAAAAACCTTTTCTGAAGGATACTGCCTCTTAATTTTTGGTTAATATCAAACCATAATTTAACCTTTCTGAAGGCTTCAGGACCATATGCAACTTTGATCTGATTAAAAAACATCATTTCAAAAAAAGGTGGTTAGAAATGACCTCCAATCCAAGTCAGCTAAATTGAAATTTAAGAATTTTAAATTCGATTATAATCAATTTCAAAATCCCATTCAACGTCTAATAATCAAGTTATTTTATAGAATTCCTGAAAATAAAACAAGAATTCAACGATCAAATTTGGACAAGTACCACAAAATGCTCCTATTGAAATTCCTAAAAACAAAAAAATTTGTTTGTTTGCACAAAAATAAAAAAGAGGAAAGAAAAATGAGAAGGCAACCAACCAAATCCCCTTCCTTCTCTTTTTTATTTTCCTCTTTTTTATTTTTGTACAAAGAAACAAATTTTTTTGTTTTACTCGTACTTCTGAGTCAACTGTTGTATCTTTTTCACTTCTTATGCTTATTTCCCCCATTTTTTTTAGTTCAAGAAAAAAATGAATTTATATTTCGGGGAATATGTATTCAATTTTTTTATATTCACATTTGCGACATTGTCCTTCAGAACACGGGTACGCTATTCATGTCCAGTCAATTTATTTTTATGTTTTCTCCTCATTCGGTTCAATAGGCTTTTCTATTGTCTTGGAGGTTCCTGATAGGGGCTGTCACTTTTACATGTACAAAAATCCTAGTCTGAAAAGTAGCTTAGTTCGAAATCCCCAGCACGTTTCAACCCCTCTCTCGATTTTATCGCCAGTGATCTCAAGAAAAAGATTTTACTGTAGTTGGATTCAAAATCATCTGTTTTTATATCTCATTCTTCTTCTTTTATCAATATTAGTTTAACACTTAGACCAACTTTTGATGGAATCAAACCTTTCTTTCACATAGGGTTAAAGAAATATTTTTCTTGATTCAAGCAACTTTTTCTTAATTTGAAGGAATTTTTTGTTAACTAAACTAAATTAAACAAAAGTTGAGGTGGCATAATTTTACCGAAAAAGAAAAATAATGAATTTGAAAAATGCCGGAAGTATGATTACCGAAATAAAATATTCCGAAAGTTTAACAACAGTCATATTTTGTTATTTTCATAAACGATCATTTTTCTTGCAAGTGCTTCCATTTATATAAAACGTTTTGAAATCAGTAAAGACTTTCCTTACAAGTAAAAAACAGCAGGATACAATATTTTAAAAAATTTGTGTATTTTTATATTAACAAATTAATGAGTAAAAGTGCTACTTCAAGATTACTACTTGAAGAATATATTTTTCAATTTTTTGTTTAGGATAAACGTAAAAACAATGCTTAGTTACAATTTTTTTTAAATCGAAAGTTATTGTTAATGTTATAAACAAATGCGTATCTTAGCCGTTTCACGTTCCAAACACGTCGTTCCTTTAACTAAATTGATGAAAAATTCATCGGCAATAAATAATAGGTATGATTTTTTAATACCTGATCACAATGGTTAATTGTTTCAATAAATTTGATAAACAAATACAGATTTTCGTTAATTTTCCACCGATAAAGTTCGTTTTTTCCAAGAGATCCATTTCAAATTACTTGGATAAATCCTTTACTGATGACACTTTATAAGCCAACCATAATTGTTCATATAATAAACTAATTCACAACTTGACCACTTTTCAACAAATGAATGTTGTTTTTTGTTATGAAATGACTTAAAAAGTGACTCAAAAAGGACCTTATTTATTCGGAGATATCAGGTGGCCAATTGAAAAGAGGCCCGAAGAGCGGGAAGCCCTCGTTGGTTTGAATTGAATATTTTAGCATGACGTCATGTGAATGCATACGACTTTCTAGAGAAAATATTCTAAACGTAAAAGTAAGTTACAAATGTACGAATAGTAATATTTATCAAGTGTAGAATGCATTTCCTCAGTCATGTTTCATTCTTTTGTCGATTGACGACATTTCAGTGTCGCGAAATAAAATAAAATATCAAAAATTTCAGGTTAGTGTATCAGATCGGGTAATCTAACCTCAAATTTGGATATTTGGTTGTATTTCGTGAAACTGAAAGGTCTTCAACCGATGCTAACCTTCCTGACATTTCCACCTATCCTCTAATGACCATGACGTCATGCTAGAATACTCAATATTCCGTGAAATATTTGAGTAGTTTTGTTTTATTCTATTATATTGATTTTAAGTTGACAAATTGTACTATCTCAAGGAAATGCTATATATTCGCGGCCCTTGGAATAGGCAAGAGTTCACTGTATTTAGGAAAAGGCAAAATGCAAAAACTGTTTATAATTGTATTTTCAGTTATAGTGTCAATATCAATACCAATTACATGCAATTACAATAACATAAAATATTTTCGTATTGTGTTCAGTTTTAAATATTTTCATTACTTTTAAACGAGTATTTTATTTAATAAAAATATTTATTAAAGAAGAAGTGTAATCTCATCAAAAACATCTTCAATACAAAAAATTTCGCCCAGTCATTTTAAGAGATGTCTAAATGGTATTAGTTGTATGTAAAATTTGACTTCCTCGGTTTTCATCGAATTTCCACGTTTTGAGACCCCCTGAGCTGGAAAAAACGATTTTCACAGAGGTGTCTGTCTGTCTGTAGTCTGTCTGTCTGTAGTCTGTCTGTCTGTCTGTAGGCAAGATAACTTTCGAAAAAATGATCAGATTTGATTAAGCTTTGGCACATCTTTTGAAGCCCTAAACGAAAAGAACAAGTTTGTTAGTCAGATATTTTTGATGAAAATTCAAAAAGTTAGAGCATTTTCAAAATTTTTGAAACCATTTTTTTCTTCAATTGAAAAAATCGATGTGCGGAAATTTATAGTACTCAAAAATCTAAACAATTTATCCTCACAACATTTTTCGATACAATCAAAATGATCAGAGTTATAGCATTTTCAAAATCCAAAAAATCAAACGAAAATGAACATTGTAACCCAAACAACGCACGATATAAAAAAATTCACAAGAAGAAAAACATTACTTTTTGAAAGCCTCACAAGATTATCTTAACAACTTTTTGAATTTTTTTGAAAAATCGAAAATTCAAATTTTGACCCCATAAAACATAATAAAAAAACTAAAAAATATTTTTATAATATTTTTAAAACTTCCAAGGAATTTTAAAGATCTTGAACTTTCAAGAGTAACCAAACGATTTTGAATATTTTGATGTATTTTTAAAAATTCCAAGGAACTTTCAAGAGCTTTACAAAATTTCAATGGATTTCAAAAGTTTTCAAAAACCAAAGAAACCCCATAAGTAAAAAATGGTTTTTGCGAGTTTTTGGCGCTAATTATGATTTTTTGCGGTTTTTTCAATGCGAATTGTTTCTAATACATAAAATATTACTTTATACTGAAAATTAGATATTTTCATGAATTGTTTAAACAATTTATTATTGTTTTTAGCCATTTTCTCATAGAATGGAGTTAGAAAGACGCGGTTTTTTCACAAATTTTCCATTTGTTGTCCAATTTTCAATTAGAGGAAAGTGATAGTTCATCAATGTTAACAATAGTGATTGTTTAAACAATTTATCATTATTATTAATAATATTATATTTGAATAATGCTAGAAAGATGCGGCTTTTTGTTAAATTTCTGGCTTTTTGTCCAATTTTCCATCTGTAGTGAAGTCATAATAAATTCAAGTTAACAAAATAATTGTTTAAACAATTAGTTATAATTATTAATAATATTATATTTGAATAATGCTGAAAAGATGCGGTTTTTTTTAAATTTCTGGTTTTTTGTCCACTTTTCATTCGGAGTGAAGTAATAATGAATTCAAGTTAACAAAATAATTGTTTAAACAATTTATTATACTTATGAATAATATTATAATTGAATAATGTTAGAAAGATGCGGTTTTTCTGAAATTTCTGGCTTTTTGTTTAATTTTCATTTGCAGTGAAGTAATAATGAATTCAAGTTAACAAAATAATTGTTTAAACAATTTATTATCATTGTTGATAATATTCTCTTTGATCCATCGGTAGAATGTTGAGGTTTTTTCTGAAATTTTCAACTGTTTGTTTATTTTTTATTAGGCGTGACTTGATAATTAATTAGATTTAGGAAAAATAATTGTTTAAGCAAATTATTATTGTTTATAACTATCTTTTCATAGATAAGTGCTGGAAAGTGGCGTTTTTTTCTAAAATCTTTCACTTTGCTTCGCCTGCTTAATTACTAACAATTAATATATAAAAATTAGAGATTTGCAATTCCAAGTTTTTCTTTTACGCTTTGCAATAAACTTCTTGTTGTAATAAAAAAAAAACTTTTACAAGTCATTTAAAGACCTAGTCCTTCCACCTATTCCTAAGTATTCTATTCTTTGTTTTTGCCTTTTGTGCAAAATAGTTTTTTTTCTTTAAATTAATTTTTTTAAGCATTTGGAAAAGAGCAAAAATAATTTACTTAAAACAACAATACCTTTCCAAAAATCATTTTTGTTGTGGTTGACTTATTGCTTGTTCATAAATAAAAAGGCGATGCAAAGTGAAAGATTTTAGAAAAAACCGCCACTTTCTAGCACTTATCTGAAAAAATATATTTATAAACAATATTAAATTGTTTAAACAACTTTTCTGTTAACTTTAATTAACTATTACCTCACTGAGTGGGAAAAGGACAGAAAAGTAAAAATTGCCAAAAACCGCAACTATCAGGCGCAATCGATATAGATGAAGATAATCATAAACAATAATAATTTGTTTAAATAATTATTTTTGCTAAATCTAATTAATTATCAAGTCACGCCTGATAAAAAATAAACAAGCAGTTGAAAATTTCAGGAAAAACCGCAGCATTCTACCGATTAAGCAAACAGAATATTATCAACAATGATAATAAATTGTTTAACAATTATTTTGTTAACTTGAATTCATTATTACTTCAATCCAAATGAAAATTAAACAAAAACCCAGAAATTAAAAGAAAAACCGTATCTTTTCAGTATTATTCAAATATAATATTATAAATAATTATAATAAATTGTTTAAACAATCATTTTGTTAACATTGATGAACTATCACTCCCCTCTAATTGAAAATTGGACAACGAATGGAATTGTGAAAAAACCGCGTCTTTCTAACTACATTCTATGAGAAAATTGCTAAAAACAATAATAAATTGCCTAAACAATTCATTAAAATATCTATTTTTCTGTATAAAGTCATATTCAATGTATGAGAAACAATTCGCATTAAAAAACCGCAAAAAAATCATAATTAGCGCCAAAAACTCGCAAAACCCATTTTTTCACTTATGGGGTTTCTTTGAGACCCCATAAAACAGACTTATGGGGGTGATATTTGAAAAGTGATATTTTATTCGTATTCTAAGGCTAATTGTGAAGAGAAATGTTGAGTTTCATCTCGATTGAGATAATATTGAGGATTCTGAATAATATTTACAAAAATGTCTTTTTTTCTTATGGGAAATGCATGTTAAACTTCATGGGGCTTGCGCCACCCCTAAATATAATTTTTTTTAAACAAAAAAGTGGATTCATTTTTGGATGGATTCGAACAAATTTGGGGGTTGTCCCCATAAAAATTCGAAAAAAATTTTTTTGGACGACCCTAATGTACATACTACTTTTCGTGGAAAATATGTTTCTTAATGAAAATCAAAAAATCATTATAAAAGTGACATAAAAAACAATGGTGGTTTCTGCCTCTTTTTTTACATTCTCATAATGAGAAGTTATTGGTTTTATGTAAAAAATTCGGTTTTCATCAAATCTCCACGTTTCGAGACACCATGAGCTAGAAAAAACGATTTTCACGAAGATATATCAAGAAAATGATTTTTTTTTAAATTGTAAAAAAAATTCTTAAATTTGAAAATTTATGGGTTGTTTTCTTAAATTTATTATTTTATTTCTTTATTATAATATA
Source organism: Andricus curvator (assembly GCA_932195095.1). Taxonomy (NCBI): domain Eukaryota; kingdom Metazoa; phylum Arthropoda; class Insecta; order Hymenoptera; family Cynipidae; genus Andricus; species Andricus curvator. The sequence continues at coordinate 1,174 of CAKNYM010023367.1, read as the reverse complement.
TTATTTGATATATGACAAATAGTTGCAAATAAGCCAATTTTAATAAAAGTTCGCTCTTTTTATGATAGCCCTCTTCGACACGTGTATTGTATCCTAATCTCTTTTATGTATACAATATGTACTGGCACCCATTATTTTTTGAATAGCCGGCAGTAAAAAAGAAAAATATTCATATAAAAAAGGGTGGGCCAATACGTGGTAAATTTATGCCGTGACTATATATGTATACCTGTCTGATAACACCGAATGGGGTGCGTTTGTACGCTGATACCTGTTTAAAGTGGATATGAGGGAGAAATATCGATGCATTATTCAGAAAATAGAATAATGCTTCAAAATTTTCGGTCGTTACATGTATACCGACAATGACATCTTTATGTGAAAAAGCAAAACATATTTTCGTGGGACAATAAATTATATATATATATATATATATATATATATATATATATACAATATATATAGGTGGTAAATTGACATACTTCAGACCAAATAGCGTAGATTAGTTGTTAAAAATCCTTTATTGCATTTCCGCTACCAACGTTTTGAAAACGGATTGTTTTCCTCATCAGGACATAGTTTAGGTTAAATTCCGAAGTTCGTCAAACATTTTAATTATTATTTTAGAATCCTCTTCCTCATCTTCATCACTATGAATATATGAAGTAACATAAGTTTTAATTAATATCATTTAAATAGAAAAAAAAAAAATTTTTGAGGTTAGAAATTGTAATTGAAAAAATTTACCTTAAAGAGCTTCATTTTTTGCTTGAAATTTTGTTTACTTCTTTTAAAAACTTTAAATTGTTTATATTCTTCTAAATTCATACTTTCAAATAATTAATAATTTTTTTAACTTAGTCGTAAAATCAGAGACTTCACAACTTTTCTGCTCCATTTTTGCGAAGAGAAATTTGAGAAAGAGAGGAAGAGAATTCTGAACAAGGATAGAAATTAGCAATGACGTATCATCAATTTTTTCCTAAGGTACTATAGTTTCTATATAAATCGAATTACTTTATTAAAAGTTGGAAGAGTTATAAAATTAAATATTATTAACACCTTATAAATTGTAAAAATGATTTGATACAAATCAATCCTTTTCTTCGACCGACGATGTTTAAGAATTTTAAATTGTGATTTTTTTTTATGTCTTACGGTCCACATACAAATT
>CAKNYM010023366.1:0-20267 GCA_932195095.1 Andricus curvator | reverse complement strand
TTCAGGGTAGGCGTGACACTACCCGATTCGGGTAGTGTTTCTAGGTTTTTCTTGTAGTTATAAATAACTACAAGTGTGGGCTCACCACACCCACGATGTAACACCACGCTTTAATATTAATTACGATTAAGAGGTTTTTCAGGAAACATATACAAAGCAGGAGAAACTGTGGTATGAAAAAATAGAAAAAGAGGAGAAAAAAAAGAAGGAAGGACTTGGAGGGTGCCTTCCTTTTCATTGCTCTTTTTTTTTAATTTAATGGGGAATTTTAAAAATAAAAATAATAAAGACGAGAGAAAAAAAGGAAGAGAATTTGGAGTTTGCCTTCTTTTTCTTTCCTTTTTTTGGTATTTGTATTTTTTTTTATTTTAATGAGGTCATTTAAAAATAAAAATAAAAAAAGACGAGAGGAAAAAAGAAGGAAGGGGATTTGGAGGTTGCCTTCTTTTTCATTCCTCTTTTTTATTTCTAGTTCTCAAATTTGAATGGGGAGATTTGAAAATAAAAATAAAGGAGGCGAGAGAAGAAAAAGAAAGATGATTTAGAGGTTGCCTTCTTTTCTTTCCTCCTTTTTTTATTTTTTTAAATTTTAATGGGGAAATTTAAAAATAAAATCAAAAAAGCCGAAAGAAGACTACATACAAAATATTAACCCTCCGACCCCCACGTGGGGTCTAGGCGGACCCCAGACGCACTAATTTCCTTATGACAGGCGCAATTTTGCATCCCGTTGCCTGTCGCGTCGAGTATCTTTCCTCTGAGTAGTTCTCAAGACGTCGGTAAAAGCGCAATAATCACTGAGGTATGTAATCCTTGTTTTCTTTTTTTTTTTGAAAAACGTGATTAGGGTCCGCTCGGACCCCTCGTGGGGTCCGGCTGAATTTGCAATTAAAGACTGAAATTGCAATAGAAGAATGAATTTTCAATAAAAATTTGCGAAGTTTTCTCATATTCAAAGTGTAGTGTTTGTTTGTTCCAGTTTATATTTTTGAAGTGCGATTTCGTTAGTCCGTAGTATAAGGAGGTTGTCTTTTGTATTTGATAAGGTTTAAACTTTATTATAAACTCTCTACTTGAATCCTGTTTGTTTTGATAACCTATCATATTTTTGTTCGTGTTATTAAAAAACAAAAATAATTTCTTGACGCCGCTCCAATGCGATTCCACACCGCTTGCATCGTGAACGTGAGTGGGGTTCGTGTAGACCCCATGTGGGGGACGGTATCCCTCACTTGCACGTGGAGGACGGAGGGTTAAAAAGATTATAAACAATTATTTTGAATTACTTTTTCAACAAATTTCTCCTGAAATTAAATGTTTATTGAACATAAGTTATTCTTTGGAAGACAAAGAAAATCAACTGTTATTTAAGAAATATATGTGTTATAAATTTTTTTCTTGTCATTCATGTGCATTTTAAAATAATTATTTATTTAGATTCCAATAATTGTTTTTATTTCCAATTTTGAATTGCGCGTCAACTGCGGCCAACCAGTGCGAGGCCCTAACGCAAGCGCAGTAGCAAAAGGCGCCCACATTGGCGTCACTGCGAGAATTATTACCAAGAACAAATGAAGCTTTCAGCACGGATGGACGCACGTACGTGAATCAAAATTACAGGAAACAATGGAAGATCACACAATATGATGGTAAATGAACGAAAATTACGAACAAGAAGAAACGAAAATCGCAGAATGAAGTAACGCATAGAGGGCTATTACTAATAAGAATCAAACGAAGATCACAAAGTTAGATGGCACATTTTCTAAAGAGAATTAAGAACAAGAAACAAATAAAGATCACAAGAGGCACTTGCGATTATAATAAAATCGCAATAAGTAGTAAGGTCGTGTGTTATATTTCGATTCGTATGAAATGGCACATGGAAGAGAACAATGAACAAGAAAAAATGAATTTTGCAGCATAGAAGGGCGCATGAACGAAAATGAAGCTCAGGAAACGAGTAAACTTTACACAATGAGATGGAACATGAACAAAAATTACTACAACAAAAATAAATGAAGATCAAACAGTGGAACGGATGTTCTCCATAATTATATTATAATGTAATAAATCAAGTTATATTATTAAAAAACGCATGTGTGCTGACTATGGTATACACTGGAAATCCCATTTAAGTTCGGTTTCGGGTCTAGTCCTGAATGGCTGTCACTTAAATTGAATACAACATTCGCTCGCTCCGAACGTAAACATTCCGGGCCGTGTGAACAATTTCGGTTGGATTTGGACGCATGCTAACAGCTGGCGCAACTAACGCGCTGAGGGTACTGCACACTCTGTGGCTACGCTGCTGTTTGTCACGCATGACTGAACACTGCCTCTCTTTTGGTCCCGCGGTGCCAGCATCACAAAATGCCGAGGAATGAAATTCCAGGAACGACTGAAGTAGGAGTTATTTCAATGAGATTCCCAGTTTAATTTTAAAAACACCCCAATTATAATGAAGCACCCCCCATTTGTGAGAGGCAAGGGTACTCACAATAATAAAGCACTCCGGAGAAAGGAGTTTGCAATCCTACTCTAACCTCCTCGTGGTGAACTCTGGAAACTAATTTGGATAGGCTAACTGCAGACGTTTATAAAGAAAATATTATTTATGAAGTATTTAATTACACAGTTATATCACTTACAATGCCATCTTCAGTTTCAACAACTTGTCTTGAGATTTTTGTCAACATTAATTTTTTTAATTCATTATTTTATTTATTTTTAATTTTGTTCGTAAACATCTGTCAAGCCATTTTCGACAAAAAACACTTTTTTTAGGGTTATTTATTTGTTTCAGGTTTTGTTTTTTTGAAAAACAAAACATAAAATTGAAATACGCATAACTTCGTAGACGACTCTTTTTTCGCCGATCGGAAAAATACGTTTCGCCTAAATTCCTCTAAAACACATATTTTGTCCTCGAGAGATTCTGCGACTTCATGTGTAGAACCTGCCTGATTTGAAATGGATTCATTCTAAATATTATCAATTTACGATTAATTAATATTTTTTTGTTTCGTTCAACTTCGCTCTCAATTCTCGAATCTTTTCGCAATTTAAATAAGAGATTGCCTTTTTTTATCAGAAATATTAATTCGAAATAATTCCTAATATCTTCATACACTTAAGAAATATTATTTTTTGTGAGCAATTGATTTGCATATTTAAACGTGCGCTCTAACGGTAACCAGTCCGCTTGCCTATGTAAAGCACGCACAGAGCGAAAAGATCCGAGAGTTGGGAGCACTGGTTAAAATGTATCAAATTTCATGTCCGACCAATACATTTTTTTAAACTATAACGTTCTTTCAACCTCTTTAATTCCTCATTCATTTCCAGCATCTTTGATTCAATTCTTTGAAATTTTGCCTGTAAACTTGGAGTGGACATAGCATTTTCAGTCGCTATTTTACATATGAGAAATGTTTTTTTTTTTCTTCACTGACTTTGTACGTTAAAACGAAACAAAACACTTCCTTTTGGTAGAGAAACAATTGATCGGGAAATTCAGCTATTCGGAACTTTATCCGGATTCAGTTTCAAAGCGTCAATAAACTTCGGAATGATTTACTGTAGGAAAAGTTTTCATTTGTAGATCTTTTTTATCAGGGATATTGACAATATTTATGTGTTTGAAGTTCTGAACGTTCAGAAGAATGACATGGACAAACATCAATTTCAAAAATTAGCCTAGCGGAGTTAATCCTAATATCACATTTCTCGCGCGGGTTCTATTCTGTTTCCCTTTCCAATATTCGAAATACTTATTTCAGAATTTCGGCGACTTATTTCATTTGAGAGAGGCATATTAATTAGGTATCCAGTAAGAGCTTGTCTCGCGTCCAGCAGATTATGTTGATTGAAATAATTGATTGCTCCACTGCACATTGAATAAGCCCAATTGCAAAGAAAAATGCTCCAAACATGGCCCGAAAGTCTTTTACATTTATTGGGTTATGTGGCTTCGGTATATCGTTTCGTACATATACAGTCCATTCATTTGCAATTTCAGAAAATTGTATTGGACTATTTGAGCGACTTTCAATAACCAGCAACATTGATTTATCAAGTTCGGTGGCACTTTACGATACAAAAAATCTAAACACAAGAATATGTTGTGTGTGAAATCGATGAGGCATCGTTCACATTTTAGGTAACACGGTTTTCTTTTGTTAGAATAAAGATAAGAATGAAATTGGCGTGAGGTTAAGAAGGACACGTCGATATATATAAAGAAAAGCGCGTTACGTAATACTTGAACGGTCCCTGATCAGTAGTGTCCAGTGACTGGTTTCAAACGCTGCTACGAAACAAATAGGATATTGAAATAAATAATAGGCAATGCAATAATTACTGAAGCCATCAGTCACTACACCTACTTCCCTCAACCGTGTGGTAAAACTAGTATCAAAAGAAATCGCATTTAAATCAATACTTTTTTTTCTCAAGCATTAGTAAGAAAAAGAGGTTCATGACTTCATCTTAAATATCTTTTGATAGCAAGAGGGTTTGAAAAGACGTTGAATCAAGTAAAAATTTCCCAACTGTTAATGTAAGTCCTTCTTTCCCAAAATTGTTTATTCTTTTCATCAGATTCTTCTACTTCATTTTTCTTTTTTGCTTTCTTATCTTTTTTCTTAAAAGCTAGTTTCTTTCTTTTCAAACCATGTTTCTCTATTCTGAACGAGAGAATATATTCCTCATCCTCTTCATCAGAAGAGCTCTTTCCATCATTGTCAACTTCAGAAGAGTCACTTGCTTTAACATGAGCGGTGAGATTTTGTTCTATTAATTCGTTGTCTCTCCGTTTGTATTACGAAGAACCTGAAATCTTTTAATCATAGCTGCAGACCACAGATACGGACTAATATAATTCAGAAAATAATGTAAAGATTGGGGACAGTAGTTGTTATTCTTATCTCTTATAACTTGTTTACTTTCATCTATGACGTCTTAATCATAACCTGATTCAAACAGTGCCGTCCAAGTCTATATTTGACATCGTCAGGAATCTCTTTGGAATTAAGTGATGCTTATACGTTGGAATCTTCACAAGATTTATCTGCAACTTTTTCAGTTTCATCCGTCATATCATCATAACCGGCTTTATCCGTGAACACTCATCTCTCTCTTCCTTCTTTGAATTCTTTCCTAGATTTTTCATATTCTGAGTGAATCGCATTTAAATTTTAAAAAACCTAGTGCTCGTTTGATTAATTCCATCTTCAGTTTCCCACTCATATTCAGAACATATTCAGTACGTGTCGGAACATCTTCGACTGTTTCAATAATTTTCTTTCTTGGAGTATTTTCAGGTCATTATTCCAAAAACATGTATCATGAGCAGTTATTTTCTAATAATCTGCTCAACAAAAACAACCCGAATAAATGTACAAAATGTGCATCAGTAAAATATCTTGAGGCTTACAACCACTATTGATAGTGGAAGTGGATGTGAAAATGCACGGATTTTAATTAATCGAACTTTCCAACTTTTAAGGCGAAAAAACTTCTTTTTGGTTAGGTTCTGTCGCTCAATGTGAATGCCAATCGTGAAATAAAACAATTGAAATGAAAGAAAACATTCTGCAGATAATTTCACACCAGTGACATGCCAAATAATCTTTTCTGAGATTAAATACTTTTATAAAATAAACATTCCTTTAAAATAGGGTGACCATATGCCAAAGAGAGAAAACCGGGACGGTTCTCATCTCAAACCGGGACGTTCCCGGAAATTCCCCACCCCTCGCTCCACCAACATAAACCGCGTTAACATGGAAGTGGAAAGTGTAACGTAACGTAACGTGATGGTCAGTAACCAGAGGTATTGGTTTTTGACCCTAAACCTTCTGTTACTGACCATTAAGTTATGTTCACAATTAGCGTGATGAGCAGGAATTGAGAAAAGAAATTGAACTAGCCGCAGCAATTCTGAATGAGATTCTGAATTCACATTAGCCGCAAAAGAACAGCACATTTTAGAGCAAGCAGGCTGTTTAAAAAATTCTTCATCTTCATTTTTTTTCAGCCAAGAAGTTTTTCAAATTTACAGTTTGATCAAAAAGTTTCGTATCGTCGATAACAACTTCTTTGTCAAAAAGAAACTCACCGCAATTTTGGACGTCATCGTGATCTAGATCAATATCCCGTTTGAAATCAATCCATTGAAAAACTTTTAATTCGCAGTACCTTTCGGACCTCTCTTCTAAATATTCAACTAGAATGGTAAATAATCTTGACTCTTGCTACAAAATCGTCACAAAGGTTACTTTTTCCTTCATCGCAAAGCTTATTCAAAATGTTTCTGACGCTATGAGGAACAACATTTTTTTCACCGCGTGAACGTAGAATTTGAAGAATTTTTTCTACAATTCCAATCATTTCTGCGATACAAATGTCTTTTTTCGAGCCGATATCATGTTCAAAAAAATTCTCAATCAAGAAAAATGATTTTTTAACAATATAGTTGAATTCTCAACCAAAAAGTTGAACCTTCAACCAACAAGATTATTTTTCTACCCAAAAAGACGACTTTTCAATAAAATACATTTTTTGTTTGTTTAAATAGTTGAATTTTTAACTTCTGCAATATGCAGGATAAAGTTCTAATTAAGAACGGAATAGTTGAGTTTTCAGATATAAAAACCGAAAAAAAAAATTTGAAAAAAAAACAATTTTCAACAAAATTGTTAAATGTTCAACCAAAAAAGACGAATTTCCAATTTATCCCATACATATGATCAAGTTTTATCTAAACATAAAATAGTTAAGTTTTTAGATAAAAAAAAAGAATTTAAAAAAAAAGAATTTTCTTTAGAATTTTCAACAAAGTTGTTAAGTTTTCAACCAAAAAGATGAATTCTTGACCCAGAAGATTCACATTCTGCCAAAAAAGATGAATTATGAACAAAATACATGAATTTTCAACAAACTACATGAATTTTAATGCTAAAGAAAGACGAATTATATACAAAAAAGTTGAATTTTCAACCGAAAAATATGATTTTTCAACCAAATGTTTAATTTCGATCAAATATTTTAATTTTCTACCAAATTGTTGAATTTTCAAGCCAAAAACATGATTTTTCTTTAAAGCAGCAGCAGCATTTTTAACATAAATTGAAAAATATAATTTTCAACCAACAACGGAATAGTTTAATTGTCAGTTTAAAAATTATATTTTCAACTAATAAACATGAAACGAATTTTCATCAAAATAGTTTAATTTTTAACCAAAGAGATGAACGTTTAACTAAAAAATAGTATATTGTGTATCGAGGGCGTAAAGAAGGCTATTTTGACGAGTGTGAACTTGCCGCCCGTGACCGCATTCTATGTCAAGAAGTACCTAGAAGACATACTATCCGGGTGTCCCACTCACGCGGAAACGACCCTGCCTTGCCGAACGCTCCGAGGGAGATACAGTCCATTGTTCAAAGCGAGAAGTGCCGAATGTTCTGGAACTTCGATTTTCAGACAGCAGTCTCCGTTGAACACTCGAGGCCTGACATCGTGCTCCAAGTCTTCGAGAAACGAACTATATTCGTGAGCAAATTCTCGGCTCCGGCCGATTACAACATCACTGCCAAGGAGAAGTAAAAGGAGGACAGGTATCAAGACTTTGAAAGAGAGCTGCAATGACTGTACCAAAAATATTCGGTTAAAGTAATTGTCCTTGTGATCGGAGCGCTGGGAGATGTAAAACTATCACTAGTTCGTAACCTCAAAGCTTTACCCGCATGCCAAAAATATGCTAAGACACTTGCGAGATGGATGCAGAAAGCTGTCATGCTTGGGACGCTCCGTGTCTTTAAGGCACACGAGGAGTTCCGGCGGCCTGTCCTTGTGATTTCATCGTGCCCTGCAGCCACCCATCTCACGGTCATGAGACGTCGCCATAGGTGTGATTTACCGCGGCTTTATTGAAAGCCGGTGTCATTTATTTATGTGTAACTTTAAAAAAAAGTTAAACACACACCGCAAGGTCCCACTGGGAGCAACTAGAATCTATGAAAATGACACCGGCTCCCAGCAGCCTATGACAAAGCCACTGAATGCGTCCTCGGGTTGCGGATAGAGGGTCCCTGTACCAAGGGTTTCTGCTAAATATGGTTACAATAATTAATAAGCAGTTGCGAACAGTTGTCCAGGGATGGTCCCGAAGGAAGAATCCCTAAGCGGAGGCGTAACAACCGTCCCGAAAGCTGAATGGCACCTGGGTGAGGTGTCTCAAACGGTGATTCTGGGATACCGGGCGAATTCTCAGAGTATACAGCCTTATCCTTGTATGCGGGGCTCTACAAGGATGGACGAACTCTTTTCCCTTGCTGCTCGTGGGAACAACAATGACAAAACCAAACATAGTTGTAGCAAGTGCGGTTCAAAACAATGGAATGCGCAGGGCTCACGACAATGGGTCGGGCAACAATGCCGACTACCCTAGAGTTGGGGGAGCCAATAAAGGCGGAGTCAATGCGATGGACCGGCCGAATCTCAATATTTTTGGGTGGACGTATCGACTCAGGGACGACCTGCTGAAGTGCTATGATACCAGTATGGCCCCTGAACGAAAAGTTTACATGGCGCGACTGCATGCTCTGTGAAGAATCCGACCTCTGGACTATCAATTGTAGTGTGTACAATGCAGCGAGAACTTTGGCAAATGCAAACCGTGTAATAAAACCAACGGTTGATCATAAGACCAAAAGACGAATTCATCAACTTAGCATAAAGATAGGCTGGGCAAGACAGTACGCGTCCCGCATTCAGTGTGTGATTGACTACATAACATCTGGCAGGACTTTCACTGCCAAGGTTCGACAGTTCTCGCGCGAACTGCGGATTCGTCATCACACAATCAACAAGTCAAAGCTACTGACCATCAGGCAGCATATTGTTGACAGAATACGAGTAATATCTAGAGCTAGGAGATGTCTAGAGCGGAGAGAGAGGTGGGTCACAGAAAATCAACAGTTTTTGTCTGACCCATCTCGACTCTTCCAAGACCCTCCAGTTACTGTCGACCATCCGCCCAAACCAGAGGAGGTCGAAGCATTTTGGAGAGAAGTCTACGAAGTCCAACATCCACTTGAAGAAGGCTCAAAGAACATAAATAGCTTCAAGGAGCTATGCAATGCCCTCATAACTGCTGAGAAGGAATGCCCACCTATCACTACCGAGGAGGTGAAAAACGTATTAAGAGGCATGAAGAACTTCCGCTCCGGGGCCAGATGGTATCAAGACTTTCTGGTGGAAGAAGTTTCCTTCAACCCACCAGCATCTGGCCCGAATTTCACCTCATATCTAATGTCGGAAGAGCCTATTCCGGAGTGGTTGGTGGAAGGGCGCACAGTGCTCCTGCCGAAGACGGGCAACTTAGCTGACCCTAAGAATTGCAGGCCAATAACTTGTCTGAACACACTGTATAAGATCTTCACAGCTATCCTAAATGATAGGATTGTTCGGACAATTGGACCTGTGTGGCGAGAAATGTATGAACAACGTGGCTCAAAGAAAGGCGTAGCAGGATGTCGGGAGAACTTGCTCATCGACAAGGGTTGTAGTAGATAAATATTGGTATTTGACTGCGTTAAAAAATGCTACCGACTGTCAAATGTCATGAAATTCCAATGTGCGGAATCGATACAGTATATATATGAGCGATTTTCAGACAGATTGTGGAGAGCACATGTGGTGGCTTTCTTTATTTCGTAGTCAATTTTTCGTGTTTTTTTATTTTTCTTTATTTAGATTACGTATCTTTCTTCCATCATCTTTACTACACTTTCCGTAGGAAAAAATTGAAATAATCCATTGAAACGGTCACAATCAGCAATAAAGAGGCAAGGCCTCTGAAGATAGGGAACCGAATAACGTGGGGAAAGTCCGATATGGAGATAGCCATCCGGAAGCCGATAGGCGGCAAGGTTAGTTCCGGAAAGTTACAGGTGGCGGTTAGTGACCACAAATCGCAGGATCCTCTCTCCCGCTATTAACCGTAATTGGAAAGGGTATACGTAGGCAGGTAAGAAGCGGAACGACGCAGCAGGTAGACTGAAGGTAACTGAAGTCCACAACCAAATTATCTCTCCGAGTGACCACCTCCCCTCATGCTCTGGAGGGATAAAGGTTCGTTGTTTTGAATCTCAGTACGCTGACACAGGCTCCAGATATCTCATTGTCTCTAGGTACGCTGTCCAGGCTCCACAGAACCTCTTTTGTTATCTCTCTTGGGTAGGCTGTACAGGTTACAGACTTTTTACAACCTGTTTTTGCTGGCTACGCTGCATAGGCTCCAGATTTTTCACTACCTGTTTTTTTCTGGGTACGCTGTACAGGCTCCAGACTTGTAACTGCCGGGTTTTCTCTGGGTACGCTGTCCAGGCTCCAGACTTTTCGCTACCTGTTTTTCTGGGTCCGCTGCACAGGGTCCAAACTTTTTACAATCTGGTTTTTTTTTCTGTGTACGCTGCACAGGCAGACTTTTTACTACTTGAATTTTTGGGTACGCTGCACAGGCTTTAGACATCGTATACTTGTGATTTTTGCGTACGTTGTATAGGCTCCAGACCTTTTTAGTTATTATTTGTTGTTATACTGGGTGCGCTGCAACCGACTTTAGACTTTTTTATTTCTTGTTCTCCTGGGTACGCTGCTACAGGCTCCATACATATTTCTGATAAACTGTTCATCTGGGTACGCTGGGACACGTACAAGTCATTGTTATTCTTTGTGGGCATTTTAACGGTGCACGCTATCTCGGCTGCGGTTAAGACCACTTGAACTTGACCGATTTTATAGAAAAATGTGATTACGGCAATAACTGCGAAACACTCGTAATATTGTATTACCAGATGCAAGATTATGCTCTCTAGAATATACAAGACTAAATTATTGTAAGATTTAGAACTCTGATAATCTTTGCCAAAGCGTCGTTATAACATTAAGTTTGGATAAATGACTTCTGGGTTCGAAATAATTTTACCGGGATCTTAGGTAAAATAAAATATTAATTTACGAACTCTTTCACTATAGATAAACAATTAAAACAATTGAATGTACCAGTGAAAGTGAAGTGAAAGTTGTGTGAGAAAGTTATATGATGCAGTTTAAATTTCAATATTAACATGCTAGAGATTATAGATACTGACTGAAAAAGTAATGCTTATATGCCTGTCGCTCTCCCCTTTCACGAAAATGCTTTCGTTTCAATTCAACGAACAAGTTAATGATTGTCATAATGTTAGACGACTTAAACGCCTATAAACAATCCCTTAAAGAGTATCTGTGACCGTCCGCGAAGAAAGGGACCTAATGCAGAAAAAATCGATTTTCATGTTATTACGCCAATCGATAGTTTCTGAGTTACTCTTTCATTTCCAATAATCAGAATTTTTTTAAGCTAATTACTTTTCATGTTATTAGGCTACAAACATAGGCATGCTAAGCGTACGCGGAGACCGAATGAGAGGCCTACGAAAGCCAGTCCCACCACTTACCACTACAGCTGTACGCGACGTATCTGTGAGCTCCACTGGCTCGTGCCTAAAAGTGTAGTGGTAGGTGAACGGGATGCTTTTCGTAAACGCATCCCCAGTACTCAAATGCCTGATATTTTTTGTTGTTTAAACATTTAAATTAAAATGACTTCTAAAATGCTGGTTTTGGAGTGCCAATTGAGCTCCCCGGCTTCGACCCGTGCGCCAGAGAGAGAGAGAGAGGAAGATGAGAGTAGAGAGAGGGCTGCACTCGAATTCAGTCCCGCGGTCAGAAAAACGCTCGAACTCAGTCCCGTGAAGAGACTGCCCGGAGCTGATCTGAGTCAACGTCACTCTCCCCCCACTGATCTCTCACTCGGTTCACTTTATCACCTTTTCAGAAAGGGAGGGAAAAGGGCAACGTGTCCAGCACGTAATTGTAATTTCTTGTGAGTAGATATTACATGACTCGAAGTGAAATAAATAGCTCCTTCAGGAAATTTAGCGGAATATATAGCTTACTGTAGGATTTGTTTCACTTTACATTTAATTTTCAATTTTTAGTGATATTGTTAGGTATGATTGACAATATATGTTCCCCAACTTTTTTTAAACACGCCAGCATAATAATAAATGCTGCCAGTCCTAAGCCTGGAATCTATTGCGCTAGTAAGTTTGAAGGGAAAATGTTGGGAAACAGTTGGAGCGACAGAGAGAGGTTTGACTCCTTCGTACATCTTTCTTCTCTCTCACTTGCGTGTGCTCATTCTCTCCTCCTCGTACGGTGGTACGAAGGGGCCGCCAGTGGTGGGGGAAAGAAGGAACGGAGGAGACAGCGCCGCCGGACTGAATTTGGGACTGAGTTCGAGTACGGCCGCTCTCCTCAATTCTGACCGCGGGACTGAGTTCGAGTGCACCGAGAGAGAGAGAGAGTTATTCTTGACAGGAGGGAGAGAGCGCGCGTGGGAAAGAGAGAGAGAGAGAGACACTGGCATACTTGCCTTGGCCTGCCGCAATGTTTTCAAAGGAGGCGAAGACACGGCGGTAGCACGTGATCGAAGGCTGTTTAACGTGGCCGGGGAGTATTTTCCGGCACTCACAGGTCAATGGGCGAAAGGCGGAAGGGCCAATACAATGGGATGACTCATTTTAGATGAGCAAATTCGTCGTTTAGAACTTTGTAAATTCCTCAATTAGTCACGTAGGTCCTTTACTCAAATTGCCTCTCGGAAATTTGAGTGGAAGATTACACAGACAAATTGCTTGGATTTTCCGAGGTTCTCATTTTAAACATCTGACATAGAACAGTCTGTCAAGTTCAAAATTTGTCTGTCAAACTAAACATTCGAACATTGAACAAAATCTGATTATGAAACTTTTAAAAAAAATAAAATGAAAAGAAAAATCTTTAAAAATAAGGTTTTCAAATGTTAATTTTGTATCTGGAAACCTTACCCAAATTATTCTAAGACTCTGTACACTGTATAAATCTAAAATTCAAAATCTTCACAAAGAAATAAAAAAAATAGAATACAGTTAAATTAAAAAACTAAATACTGACTGCTCACCATTCAAAGGTCCTAATTTACTATATTAAAATTTTTGTTGTAAATCATTATTAAATAAATTCAGAACGGGAAAAACATACAGATAATACGTTACTAAATGACTCCATGCAAATTTTAGTACCAAAAGGGTAATAGCTGTAACTCAATTTTGGCTTGGCATTCTCGGCATCGAGGTGCTTTGGCGGGGACGCTTCTACGATATCGGTTCTCCAGTTGCGATACGCCGACTAACGAGAACTAGGTGCGAGATAGAAGTAAAGCTTCTATGAGTTCGAAATATCCAGGATCATTTCGACAATTATTTATCGTATTTTCTCGACAATTGTTAATGAGCAAATGCGAAATTCAGTATTGAACTGTGAGTTTTCCTGCTTTTGAAAACGCAACTTTTGATAATCTTCCGAAAATCTTCAGTCACTTCTACAGGACAATGGAAAAGATTCTTCTGCAACCCGTTTCCATACGGGAGCTCAAAAATCCACTCCTTAATGTCCTGCAATAATTCAGACAAGTTACCCCAAAAAGAGAGCAGAGCTAGTGAACATTATTCAATATTTTCACGTTCTTTGTGAGACCAATAACATAAATTGTATTTTCAACCCGTTCTCATTCGGGAGCTCATCCAAAAAGACGAATCTATTTACAAGGCACAATATATTCAAGATTAAATAATTGACAATTTCAAAGTTATGAATTCGTGGATTCTAGGAATGAAAACTATTATCGGAATCAATTTTTAAACTCACACAAATTTAATTGAAACGTATCAAAAGAGAAATTAAGAATGAGTAAAAGTCCACTGCCCAGTAAAAAATTACTGGAAGAATTGTGTAATCATTTAGCAACAAGAAAGCGAGATCCAATTTGACCCATAAGTTCGGCGTTTGGAAAAATTAAATTGTATCTTAATCAAGGACTAATTGAATGAGTTGAAAGCTAGGATTCAAAACAAGAAATAAGAACCAATATTTGATTTTATTAAACATAAACATGTTTTTTTTATTGTTTGAAACAAATTGTTGTTAAAAAAAACACAACATGAAAAATTATTAATAATACGAACTATACCGGCGACGATGTAATCGTTCCGGTGTTCTCTCCCGCCGTGTCGATACTCAGGTGTTTCCGACCGTCGACGATACTCTGGAGTTCTGTATCGTCGACGATACTGTGGTGATCCTGATCGCCTATGATATTCAGGGGTCCTAGATCGTCGACGGTAGGAAGGCGTACTGTATCGTCGACGGGACACAGGTATTCTTGATCTTCTCTGATACATGGGCGTTCTCGATTTTCGCTGGGACAGGTCGGATTTTCGTAGATTTCCTTTGCACTGGTTTTCTTTACCGCATCCTGGACTTCTTACTTGACCCCTCACTTCTTGCTTAAGTCTTTTGAATTCCTAGGATCGTTTAGTCTCTTTGGACTTGATTGGCTTTGGAGAGAGTTTGGACAAATCTATGATGTCCAAAATCTTTACGATTTTCGTGGCAGGTTCAGTTAATTGCCTCTTTTCATCAACATCAGACTTCTTTACGGTAGCTACAAAAAAATTATAATAGGATAGAATCAGGACAGGAAAATGACTTAATAGCCTACGAAATCTGTTTTTTATTCTCATCTCAAAGAAAAGGTATGAGTTTAAAATGTAATGCTTTTTCGGGTTTCAATCGTGTGCAAAAATATGAATATTGCCGACGTTTCGTGAACATTGCAGTTCACTTCTTCAGGGCTGTTTCAGGTTAGCCCTGACAAGTGAACTGCTCTGGGTGGCTAGGTAAGTTGAAGGATCGCAATGCAATTGCATACAGGCCTTTAAGTGGCGAAAGTGCTTCTGTTTCGGGAGAATACTGCAAAAAGTTCCGGACTGACATTTTGCCTCATTTGCTTGGCAATGTATGCAATGGGGGATATCTTGAATGCAGATTAAACTGGTATTTTTCTAAAATGTTTACCAGCTGAAAATTTGACATTTAAAGAAAACACTTTTCATGGTGGAAAGGAGAGAGAAGATCGTGTTACTGTTGTGTTCTGCGCTAATATGTCTGGTACATTAAAATTGAAGTTAATGGTAATAGGCAAATCAGTGCTTTACGAGAATAATAAAAAATCTTGGATGACCAGTTTCATATATGAAGACTGGCTTCATAAAATTGATCGCAAATTTCAAACAGAAAATCGGAAAGTTCTTTTATTTGTGGATAATTGTACGGCTCATCCGAAACTTTTCATGAAATTCATTTTACATTCTGTGAAACGTATTATAAACATATCATGTGCGTTTATATTTTTATCTTTGATCACACGAATTTTTGACACTTCGATATTTTTCGGTGCCGAACCACTTCGTATTATCAAAGTTTCACTGCATACAAATGTAAAAATATACAAATTAAAAAAAGACCAATTTCAAAACGTACGTGCTTCTGGAACCTCAGAGACTTCATGTTCGCTTTCGGAAGTACAGTTTTTTGAAATCTGTGGTGTAATTTCTTCCTCTTCTTCAGAGGAACTGCATGTTGATTCCGGATTCTCTTTTTCCTCATCCGAATTTACTGAGAATCTCGCACTCCAGTAGTGAGTCCCTTACGCCTACAAAAATGAAATAAAAAATAATATAAAGAAAGTTATTGTTTAAGTAAAAAAATGATCATAACAGTCCGATAATCTCCTAAGTTATTTTCTGACTGGCACCTCTACTACGAGGCTATGCACACTGAGAACAAGCTTAGCGCAGCAGCCTGTGTAGCCGCTGCGCCAAGCTTCTTTCTGTGCACATATCCTTCTACACGGAGAAAAAAAGAATCTTATATTTTACTGAATACCAACTTAAATCTACTGAATTTCCAAGTACTTATATGGACAAGATAAATGTTTCAAGATTAGGGGAAAACATGACGGGGATCCTGAGCGAATCGCGGTACCCTCAACAATAGGGGCACGGCGCGGTTTGTGGCTGGTTTCCGTCGACGGTGATCGCGTGTTCCGTCTCGGCCTCGACGGATCTCTAGGAGATTCCACTCTCCTGCGGGGAATAAATATGGAATCTCGGGATTATAAGGGCGGCGCGCGAATTAAAAAAAAAATTAATTCCTATCTA
Source organism: Andricus curvator (assembly GCA_932195095.1). Classification (NCBI taxonomy): domain Eukaryota; kingdom Metazoa; phylum Arthropoda; class Insecta; order Hymenoptera; family Cynipidae; genus Andricus; species Andricus curvator. The sequence goes on along the minus strand of CAKNYM010023366.1, from coordinate 4,110 downwards.
CCTACATTCATTAATTAGCTAATGTTTCAATGTGACTATCATTCTTAAGTGGTACTGACTTGCAGATCAGTACATTTTACCAATCTACTCGTTATTCTGCACTGTTTCTTGATGCTTGATGCTGCAATTACGAATTATCCTGTCACTTTGACGGTCAATATGAACAAGTCTATCTTATTCCAAAGGTATAGACTATGGGATCGTCCATATATTACGTAAGACGTTTTTCTTTTGTTTATATCGTTGTGTCCTTTTCAACTTCACAGCAATTTTATTCTCGTCTTCATTTAAACAAAAGAAAAACGTCTTACGTAATATATGGACGATCCCTATAGCTTAGACAGCAATATAAATTCTAAAAATATATTGCCGACAAATAATCAGTAAATAAACATATGGTTTATTCTTAGATATATATGCTTATAATTAATCGGCACTTGTAAGTTTCAAGGCTTATATTGCAATTAAAATGTCGCACGCAGCGGGAGAGGGGGGGATTCGAACGCATAAACCTCAGCACGCAAGTCGATAATCTTAACCACTACACTATCACATGAACTGCGGTCTGTAAAATATTACCGAAATACATTTATAAGTGAGGAGGCGACCTCGGTTACTGACGTCCGAACACTCGTTCATGCCATCGTGCGCACACAACAAACTCTCGCGCTTACCTCGTATCATGCCAGCGTCTTTATCTCAGTATAAATTATCTTTGGAAATGTGTGGATTTTCAAAACCAGAAAATTTACTTATTTTACTTATTTTTTACTTCTAACTCAGGAATTTTGTTAGTAATCCCAAAGCTGCCATGAAGAGCATTCCTAATCATCTACTAGCGGAAGACATGCCGACAGGTGTTCTTAAAAAGAAGAATGAACAACGAGTTCTCGCAGTTACGTGGATTGCAGAGAAAGATTGCCTGACTTTTTTTTCTAAAATGTCACAAAATGAACTAAGATTTAATTAATTGTTCAGGAATATCAGCAAAAAGGGAAGTTCTTGAAATAGCTTTGTCAGTATACGGTCCAGTAGGTTTTGTTATCACCAATCACAGTGAAGGTAAGAATATTACTTCAGCGAATATGGAAAGCAAAAATTGGATGGGACGATTCTATAACTAACGTGATATTTCAAACATGGAAATTTTGGCTTAAAGAATTGACGAAAATCAAGAATATTGAAATTCCCAGGCAATATTCAGCGAAGTTAGAAAAAGCAACATCTATACAAATGCACACATTTTGCGACGCCAGTGAAAAAGCTTATGTAGCAGCAGTTTACCTCAGAATCGAAGATGAGGATGGAGTAGACGTAGTATTGGTTCCGTCTAAGGAACTAGTAGCTCCACTTCGGACATTGACAATACCCAGAATTATATTGATGGCAGCAGTCTTAAGAATACGATTGGCCAAAACAACACAAGAAGTTTTGATTTCACCATAGAAGTTCGATATTACTGGTCTAATTCTAGGACCGTCCTTCAGTGGATTAAAAATGATAATAAACTTTCTAGCTTTATTGCTGCACGAGTGGCAGAAATTTTAGAATCAAGCAGTGCAGCTGAATGACACAGATGGTTTAAGGGGCCAAACTTTTTGTTTTTTCCTGAAGAAGATTGGCTGAAAATCCCAAGCAAATCAGAAGAAATAAGCAGTATAGTTACCACAACCAAAGAGTCTGAATGTCTTTCTAGAATAAAAAGTTATTATTCGTGGGTACGGATTTTGAGAACAACTTCATGGATAAAAAGATTCATCAATAATGCAACTGGAATGGGCTGAAATACAATGGTGAAAATGTATCCGGAAGAAATGTTTCCCACAAGATTTGAAGAACATAACAGAAGAAAAAATAACAAGAACGAAATACTGAAGAAACACTGTTCAAAATTTGATAAAGAAATTGGTGTCCTGAAAATCAAAGGGAGATTAGGGCATGCTGATTGCCTTGGAATCCGAAAAAAAAATCCGACCTCTTTAGATACAAGTCACCCGTATGTAAAAGCAATGATAAAACACCATCATGAAAGAAATGGACAACAAGGAACTGAACCAGTAATTGATGAATTAAGATCATTTTGGATTTCCAAGATACGAAATTGCGTTAGAAAAATTTCTTCTAACTGCATGTTTTGTAAGAAAAGAAATTTAAATCATTCATGATCTATCATGGGATTATTACCAAAAGAACGATGTATAATTCATGAGGAACCACTCACGGCTATCGGGATGGATTACTTCTGACCTCTGCATGTAAGAGCTGGAAGACGAGTTGAGAAACGATATGGAGTACTTTTTACATGCCTTACGATTTGCGCAATACATGTTGAAATTGCTCGATCTTTGACAACAGATTCGTGCATAATGGACATTCAAAGATTTTTTTCACGAAGTGGAAAAGTTAATACTTTATGGTCAGATAACGAAACTAATTTAAAATTAGCCAACAGAGAGTTATTCAACGCTTTAGGAGATTTAGCTGAAGATCGAATAAAAGACAAAATGGCCAATTGCAAAGTTGATTGACATTTTATTCCTTCAGAATCTCTTCACATGGGAGGAAGTTGAGAACGCCTAATATGAAGTTTCAAGCGAACTGTAAATGGAATTTTAAAATATATACATCCCACAGATGCAGTCTTAATGACTTTATTCGCAGAAGCAAAGTCGTCCACTAAAGTATTCTTCAGTAGACAGTAAAGATCTACCAAGTATCTCACTAAATTATATTTTACACGGCTACACTTATGACATTGGCTTTCCTGGCATGTTTTATAGAGAAAATGTGCCCGTTTGAACTATTCAAATCAATTTTGAACATTCGAATTATCGAAGTTAACAAGTAACCTATATGTTTCTGTTAATGATTAAACATCTTAAATTTGAGATGTGTACAAAATAAATATTAAAAACAGAAATAATAATTCGTTTGATTATTTGACCGCGAACAGGTGTAAAAAAACTGTGCTGCAAAGATAAGTCTCTAGAATGGCTGAGCAGGACAGAAAGCAGCTACACCGAAACTTCCTTGTAGATAAAGCCTCAGGAAGAGCTGTCCAGGACTCAAAACTGCTACTCTGTCTCCGATACGTAGATCAAGTCTCGGTGAAAGTTGACTAGGACTGGAAACAGCTACTTTAGCTCTGCTTCGTAGATCTAATCTCAGGAACAGGCGAACAGGACTGCAAGCTACAACTATGCCCTTGCTACGTTGATCAAGTCTCGGGAACAGTAAACTGTGGCTGTAAACAGATACTCTCGCTTTTCTGATAACATGAAATCTCTGGAACTGCTGAACAGGACTGCAAACAGCCACTCTGCCTCCGCTTCGTTGACCCAATCTCAGGAATAGGTGAACAGGTGGACAGGGCTGCAAACTGTTACTGTGCCTCTGTTACGTAGATCAAGTTTTGGGAACAGTTGACTAGGACCGCAAACAGGTGATCAAATCACAGGACCAGATGAACAGGACTGCAAGAAGCTTTTCTCGCTTTGCTTACCAGATAAAGCCTCTTGAAGCAGACCCAACGCAAACGGCGGTGATGATAACAGGGCAATAAACCGAACAGCGTACTTCGTCTAACCCAACTATGATTTACATAGCGTGCAGAGTGATGCTCGATTCCCTAGAAATCAAAACCACTGCGCCGTTTCTGCTACGAATATGATAGGATAGGAGAAACCGGCAGGACTGCGCACTGCTCCTGTGAATCTGCTACGAGAACAAAGTCTCAGGAATAGCTGAACAGCTACTCTGGCTCTGCTTCGTGGATCAAACCTCAGGAACAGGTGAGCAGGACTGCAAGCTGATAATCTGCCTCTGCTACGTACATAATGGCTCGGGAACAGTGGACTGGTACTGCAAACAGCTACTCTGGCTATGCTTCGTAAATCGAACCTCAGGAACTGTTTGCAGTACTAGTATACTATTCCCGGGACTTGTGCTGCGCAGTAGCTGTTTGCAGTCCTAGTCAACTGCTTCCGAGACTTGATCTACGTAGCAGAGGCAGAGAAGCTGTTTGCAGTCCTAGTCAACTGTTCCCGAAACTTGATCTACGTAGCAAGTAGTATAGCTATGACAGTTCTGTGACACTTTGGTCGGTAAAAC
>CAKNYM010023364.1:0-14020 GCA_932195095.1 Andricus curvator | reverse complement strand
AACGTCGGCAACATTCATAGTTTCGCACACGATTGAAACCCGAAAAATCTTTGAATTTTTAATTTAAATTTATTATAATGGATCATCGTGAAAGTCTTAAATCTATTAGTATTAAATTTATTTAGAAATTCGTTAACTTTATTTATCGGTAGACAAATTAAGGTGTCATCGATATAACGGAAATAGAATGTGATTCGGTATTCAAGTGATTTTAAAAGTTTGTTTTCAATTTCTTCCATGACAATATTGGCTGCAGTAGCTGATATTGGAGATCCCATGGGCAACCCGTAAATTTGTTGGTAAAATTTACCATTGAACTGACAATAAGATGACTCTAAGCATAGTTTCAGAGCTTTACCAAAGTCTTTTTCAGATAAAAAAGTATGGGGTTCAATTTCTTTCCAACGTTTACCTATTGCGTCTCTGATTAAATTCCATGAGATATTAGTGTACATGGACACGATATCAGGAGAGATAATAATGAAATCTTTTGGAACTGTTATTTTATCTATTTTACTTTTGAAATCTCAACTATCTTTTGTATGATAGTCGTTTTTCCCACAATTTGTTCTAAAGACTTTGCTAGAGATCTAAAAAAGACAATAAAATGGTGAACCGGGAAAAGATGTGATAGGTCTGAGTGGGAAATTAATTTTGTGTAATTTTGGGAGTCCGTAAAAACGCGGTGCAGGGCCATTTGTGCAGTTTAAATAACTGTAAGTATCGGCGTTTATAACGTTGTTGTTTTTGAAAGTGGTTAGTAATGCAGTTAATTTACTTTGAAATTTTCTTGTAGGATCATTTTTTATAATTTTATAAGTTGTACACTAATATCTTATGGAATTTAATCAGAGGCGCAATAGGTAAACGTTGGAAATAAATTGAACCCCATACTTTTTTTATCTAAAAAAGACTTTGATAAAGCTCTGAAACTATGCTTAAAGTCATCTTATTGTCAGTTCAATGGTAAATTTTACCAAAAAATTTACGGGTTGCCCTTGGGATCTCCACTATCAGCTACTGCAGCCAACATTGTCATGGAAGAAATTGAAAACAAACTTTTAAAATCACTTGAATACCGAATCACATTCTATTTCCGTTATATCGATGACACCTTAATTTGTCTACCGATAAATAAAGTTAACGAATTTCTAAATAAATTTAATACTGCTGATACTAAACTTAAATTTACCATGGAACTGCCTAAATATCGTGAAATAAACTTTCTGGATCTGGCATTAAAAATCGAAAACAATAAAATTAAAACCAACTGGTATCGCAAACCACTTTGGTCTGGTAGATTTTTAAACTTAGACTCTTGTCACCCAATCTATCATAAGATTATCATTATTTATGGTTAGTCGATAGAGCTGTAAAAATTCCTGATGTTAGATTCCACATAGAGAACTTGGCTCTTGTGCAGAAAACACAGAAAAAAATGGCCATCCATCTGATATGTTAAAAACTAAAATCACTGAAAGATACAAACACATAATTAATTTACAAAAAACTATATTCACGCAACCTAAAGATAGCAAATTCAAAAAAATGATTGTATTACCATACATTCAAAACTTAGACGAATGTTTTTTCAGAATTTTCAAAAAAGTAGTCTTCAATTAGTTTTTGCAATAAACAATAAGTTGAGAAAAATCCTACTCAGAAGTACTAAAGATAAAATTAAAAAAGAAAACCAATGTATCTGCGTTTATAAAAATATATGTAAGAATTGTAAAAAAACATACATTGGTCAAACCAGCAGACCTCTGCACATAAGTTTGAGCAAGTTTGAGCGCGCCTAGGGCGCGCGATTGTTGGATCTCGCGCTTCGCGCTCGATTATGTATTCACCTCGCGCTACGCGCTCGGGCGTATTTGCATCGCGCTTTACGCTCGGCTCCTCTAGATTTTTGAACTTCGTGTTCGACTTCGATGAAAAGAAAAAGTTTGTTTGCAAATATTATAAAATTATCAAAACCTCTACATATTAAGTGATTGTTAAATTTGTTCTTATTTTAGACTGAAAAGGAACTTTATTTACTCAAGGTTCTATCGACCTTAAGGAACACATTCTCATCCAGACACTCGCGCTTCGCGCTCGATATTTGATTTGAAAATCATTTGAACCGTATGATAGAAACAAAAAAGTTTGAGCGCACTTACGGCGTGCGATTTGGTAAATACACTGAACGCGCACTTTGTGTTTCGTGTTATATGTGCTTCATATACAAATTACTAAATTTGTATTTGATTTCAAATGAAAAGTAATGATATAATTCAGGCGACAAATTTTATTAGTTAACATTTTATTTTAGCTTGTGCCGTTTATCAAAAAAGTTAATTTTTTCATTTTCAATATATTCTTACCACAAAAATTGATTACGGGTTTGTAAGTCTTTTTTGAATGCACAATTTGTGTTCATTTATATGTTTTCGTACCTTGCATTGTTTTTTCAAAAATTTGATTTTTTTACTGTCAATGTTATTTTCACGAATAAAAAAAAACCACGCATCTTATCGAAACGTGAGTCACAATAAATTTGTACCTCTTCCTTGGATGAACAAATTTTGTTTCGGTCATTTTTTCGTAGCTGGTAATAGTCGTCTGAAAATTTGATTATTCTATTTTCAATGCTGTTTTTTACGAATAAAACAAAAACTCCGCGTCATATCAAAAGGTGAATGATAAGAAATTTGTAGATCTTTTTTAGGTGCACAATTTTGGTGAGATGATCTTTTCTGGTATCTTGCATAGTTTGACAGCAAAATGGCTTTTTTGATTTTTCATTAATTTTTTGTGCGATCAAAATTTGAATTTTTTATTTTTCAAAAAATTCAAAAAGTTGTTATGAAAACATTATAGGGTGTTCAAGAATCAACGTTTTTCTCCTCTTGACTTTTTTTCATATCGTGCTTTTTTCGGCTTAAAATGTTAATTTTCGTTTGTTTTTTGGAATTTTGAAAATGCTATAACTCCAGTAATTTTTTTTTTATCACGAAAAGTCATAAGAATATTTTGTTCGTCATTTTGAGTACTACTAATAACCGTACATAGAATTTTCAAATCTTCAAAAAAAGTGGTCTCAAAAATTTTCAAAATGTGCTCACTTTTTGGATTTTCATCCAAAATAGCTGGTTAACGAACTCGTTCTCTATTTTTCGGCCATAAAAAAGTGTGCCAAAGCTCAATCAAATCTGATCATTTTTTCCAAAGTTATCGTGGCTACAGAGAGACAGACAGACTACAGACAGACAGACACCTTCGTAAAAATCGTTTTTTCTGACTCAGGAGGTCTCAAAACGTGGATATTTGATGAAAACCGACTATGTCAAATTTTACATAAAACCAATACCTTCTCATTAGAATGAGAATGTAAAAAACGAAACAAACACAGCCATAGCTAAACATGCTTATGACTTTGCACATAACTTTGACTTCGATTTGAATAACGTTGAAATTTTCGAATTGGAGCCTGATCTTAATAAACGTTTACTATTAGAAATGATACATATACAAAGAGATAACAACTTTATTAACTTCAGATCAGACATTCAAGGTTTAAGTACCATATACAATAATTTAATTGCACAAATATACATTCCAAAAATTTTAATTTCCCGTGCTTAGAACGTATATACGTATATATTACGCGAAATTAACCCTATTTTAATTTTATACAAATTCGCAGTCATGTCGCTATAATTTAACATACCACAAGGCTCTGCCACTTTCTTTTAAAAAAAATGTAGAATATATAATAATTTCCTCTAGGATCTATCTCCTGTAAGTATAGATACGCTAAAATATATGTTTTCTTCATAAACCGTATTCACATAACTTTGTTTTACTTCTAGACGAGACAAACCTTTCATTAAATTCTGAGGTTATGACGCTCGAATTTTAAAATTTCAAAATATTATTTTATACTGGACAACTATGTACAATCTACCAAGAAACTTTTTTAATTTCCAAACTTTTTTAACTAAATTTTTTTACGATATATTGTATCCTCTACAGAACAACGCCTTGAAAAGGACTCGGATCCAAGTCGAAACATGTCGGCAATATTTAAATAAAAACATCAAAAACCGGAAAAGGCCTTCAGTACATTAATATTATATTGTATTGTATTTTATTACTCTCCCTTTTACGGGTGTGAGGGCTCCGTTCCCTTTACATCTTTTACAATTTCACTTAACCACTATGCCTCATGCCTAACTTAACCTAACTTCACCTTTAATCGCTTCGCTTTGTTATTATTTACTAACTCTTACATATTATCTTACAATTGCGCGAGACCTTCCAGGGCTTCCATTTCCTCTTACCATTTCTCTTCAAGCTTTTCTAAGTTACGCAACACTAATTTTTCTTACACATATTTCCCTTGTATCAATTTTGGTTTTTTCCTGCCCCTTGCATTCTCTCTTCCCTATTTTCTTCTAGACTCTTCATCCACTTTACCCCTTGTCCACAACCGCTCAGTATCCATATAACTCTATCCACCACGCTCTTTCCCCCTTCTACTTCCCCTGTACATCTCTCGAAACGTGCCCCCATGATTCCCTTTCATAACCACATACCCTAAGCATTTTCATTTTTTCACTCATCCAATATTTACACTCATTCATACCTTCTCCAATTCTGGAACACCTGCACTTTTTTTTCAACTTCCCTAAATATTCTGGGACCCCTTCCATCTTAACCGATCTATACCATTTATTGTATTTTGACTCCATAATCTTTTCCCACCTCTTCTCTTCCTGCTCTTGAATGTCCCGTGTTTCCTCTCCTCTCTCTATTTAATATTTCCTGCAGGCATACTTGTGCAACTTTGCTACCTTTACCACTCTTAAGTTTCTCTTCAAATTTCCACACCCGCTTCCTCTGCCTTATCACCAATTTCTCTCTCCCTGTTTCTTCTCTCAGCATATATCCTGGGCAGTTCCAGCTCACTCCCATAACCCATCTCAGAAATCTCTCTTGCATGTTTTCTACCTTTTTGTACTCCTTCCACCCCCAAATCTTCACTCCATAACACATCACAGACCATAACAGTGTATCAAACAGCCATACTCTCATCTTCCACTACACTCTGAATCTTCCTTCTCCAATCTCCCACACTTGACCCATCACCTTACTCGTAGTTTCCATCCCTTCTTTCACTTGCAGATCATTTCCACCTCCCGCTTCGAACCAGAATCCTGAATAACAAAATTCCTCTGCCATTTCCACCATTTCCCCATTTATCTTCCATCCATACTTTACTTCATTCTTTCTCTTCCTGAAACATACTATCTTTGTCTTCGTCACATTAATTGTCAGGTCTTTCTCTCTCACAAAACTCTCTGACAAAATCGTAGAACTTTTGGTAGGAATGAGCTAGAGGGATACATTTTTTTTGGAATTACAGATAAATAACTATAGAATAGAGGAAAAATACGGAAAAGCTGACAGAATATATTTTGACCTTGAAAATGTAGGTTAAGTTCTACATTTTTTGACAAAAAATTGTGTTATTTGACACCATGGGCATGAATGATTTCCACTAATGTAAATTTGACTATTTGTCGTAATAAAGGGGTTTTCGGGTCGCTGATTTCGAATCTAGAGTCAAAATGTCAAAATTAAAAATGGCGGATCAAATATGGCGGACGAAAATTGTAAGACCGAGCTTATATGACTGAAAATTACTGTACTGGGGGTTTTCGGGTCGCTTATTTCGAATCTTAAGTCAAAATTCAAAATGGCGGATCCAATATGGCGGACCAAAATTGTAAGACCAAGCTGATATGACTGAAAATTACTGTACTGGGGGTTTTCGGGGTGCTGATTTCGAATCTAAAGTCAAAATGTCGGATCCAATATGGCGGACCAAAATTGTAAGACCCAGCTGATATGACCAAAAATTACTGTACGGGGGGTTTTCGAGTCGCTGATTTCAAATCTCAAGTCAAAATGTCAACATTCAAAAACGAGGATCCAATATGGCGCAATGTCCATTTAAGAACAACCGATTTTATTAAAAATCGCTACTCATGTGAGTTTCATGCAGCTCACTTCAAATCTAGAGTCAAAATTCAAAAATTGTTAATGGCAGATCCAATATGGCGAACCAAACTTGTAGAAATGTAACAGATTTGATTTTCACTTTAGATTTGAAATCGACTACATAAAAAACCCCCAAGTAGAGATTTTTAATAAAATCGGTTATGTTATTACACTGACTTTCCGCCATATTGGATTTTTTGATGTTGACATTTTGACTTGAGATTCGAAATCAGCGACCCCAAAACCCCCCGTACAGTAATTTTTGACCATATTATCAGCTCGATCTTACAATTTTGGTCCGCCATATTGGATCCGCCATTTTGAATTTTGACATTTTTACTTTATATTCGAAATCAGCGACCCGAAAACCCCCAGTACAGTAATTTTCAGTCATATCAGCTCGGTCTTACAATTTTTGGTCTGCCATATTGGATCCGCCATTTTGAATTTTGACATTTGACTTTAGATTCGAAATCAGCGACCCGAAAACCCCTTCAATACGACAAATAGTCAAATTTACATTAGTGAAAATCATTCAATTCATGAAGGTTTAAAGTAGATCATTCAATTGCATTTTTCCTAGGTCCTCGGTTGATTTAAAGCCCGGGTTCGGATTCGGCATGACAAAATCTATAAAAAATATATGTACCATGTTAAGCGTAATGTCTCAGCGCCCATGGTGTCAAATAACACAACTTTTTGACAAAAAATGTCAAACTTAACCTACATTTTCAAGGTCAAAAATATATTCTGTCAGCTTTTCCGTATTTTTCCTCTATTCTATAGTTATTTATCTGTAATTTCAAAAAAAATTTATCCCTCTAGCTCATTCCTATCAAAAGTTCTATGATTTTGTCACGAACTTTTTCACTTTAGCCCACTGTGCGCCAGGGCTCTCCAGAAGGCCGTCAGCGACTGCAACGACTGCCAATTGCAGTCACGAGACTAGGTCAAACAGGCCCTCATAAATTTTCGTCGAACTTGTCCTTCGACTCGTCCCTAATCCTGCACGGTAAATTACAGTTTGAAATGAAAAAATGAAATGTATTGTGAATTCAAGTAGAAAAAAATCAGACCCTTCGGTGTGAACAATGAGCTGCAACGAGCCGTGACCGTAATTGCCGTAACCCTTTTCAGGATTCCTGGAAAGTGAAGAAAAAAATGACAGAAAAACTTGGGGGCAGTCATACACTTGTCGTGGCAGTCAGCACCTGCTGAAAGTGGTGAGCCCTGGCGTTCGCTAACGAATATATTCTCTTATTTCCTAGAACTATACCCCCTTTACCTTTCTTTTCCATTTTCTCTTCTAGGTCTGCTAACAATATGCTAAACAACAACGGGTTTAGCGGGCACCCTTGCCTGAGACCCCTCCCTGTCCAGAACTCCTCTCCTTTCTGTTCCCCGATCGTCACCCTTGCCTTCGTCTCCGTAAAGACCTTTTATCCTCTCAATCAGCTCTACGTCCACCTCCCTTTCTTTCATTGTTTGCTAGATAATTCAGAACGAAAATGTTATCCACTGTCCCCATCCCCTTCCTGAATCCTGTTTGATTGTGTGGAATACTTCCGTTCTCTTCTACCTGTTCTTCTAATCTCTTCTTAAGCACCTCCGCGTATATTTTATACGTCACTGGCATGAGAGTGATTCCTCTATAATCTTCCACATTTCTACCCCCTTCTTTCTTTAATAAAGGAACTACCAAACCTGTTCTCCACTCCTTCGGCCATCCTTTCCCTCTCCATACTTTATTGCATACTTCCCAAATCTCTTCTCTAACCCTTCTTCCGCCAAATTTCAACGCTTCATTCTCCATCCCATCCTCTCCTGTTGCCTTGTTTTTTTTTAACTTCTCAGTTGCTTGATTCACCTTCTCTCTGGTCACCTTATTTCCACCTTTCATGCCTCCCTCCATGATCTTTCTACTCCCCCCCCCCCTCACCTTGCTACCCACCCCTCCTAGCAATTTCTTGAAATATACCGTCCATTCATCCATACCTATCTCTTCACTGATTCCTTTCCATCGACTCCTTTCTCTATTAATCACCTCCCATTCTCTTCCTTCCTTTATTGCTTTCTCTACCTCCTCCATGTATCTCTCCTTCTCCTCCTGTTGTTTTACATCCAGTAATTTGTCGTGTTCCCTTCTTGTTTTATTATGCTCCTCTCTATCTATCTCTACTCTTCTCCAATTCCTTAACGATAACTTCATACGCTCTTTGCTCTCCACACATTCCACATCCCACCATCCTCTCTTTTGCCGCCTTTCTTCCTCATTAGGCCTAATTTCTTCCAATATCTTCTCTACCCTTCCCCTCATCTTACACATCATCTCATCCACACCTCTCCCATCTTCAATCACCACATTCTCTTCTTCCACGCTTTCTGTATATTCGCTCGGCTTATCCACTTCCCATTTGCCCATCTTTGCTTTCTTCCCGGTCGCCTTCCTTCCCTCTCTTCTCCACAATTCAACGTTGCATTGAACCATCCTGTTTCACCCAGAATTTCCAACGGAGCCCTATCCTCCTGGTCCACCTGTTTGTGTTTCGATTTTCTCCTGAAAATCTCACTCTCTTCATCCCATATTTCCCCTCCCTGTTCCCCCGTCCGAGCATTCAGATCACCTCTTATCAACACCAATTCGTCATCCTTTTTCGCCACCCATTTCCTAACCACACTCCAATCTTCTTCTTCTCCCCTTCTCCTGTCAACGCAAACGATCCTCACCTTTCTTCTTCCTATCTTCACAATTCTCGTCATTGCTCAATCCGTTTCCTCAAATCCCATTTCTATTCTCTTTTCTCCCACCAATTCGTTTCGCACTCCTGACACCATAACCCCTCATCCCATAATCCTTCATCTTTATTCATTAGTCCTCATACGTTCCAAAACGCTACTCTCACTTCTTTCTTCCTAGTCTCGGTTTCTTCCCCTCATTGCCACGGACCCTCCCTACACACTTCACTTAATTTTTCTTCCTCATCGTCCCATATCCGCACATTCCCATTTATCCACATCCTGTCTTTCCCTATCCATACCGTGTTCCCTTTCACTCTTTCACTCCATGCTCTCTGTTTCATCATCCACTTTCTTCTTCTTTCATTCCACGTCTTATCCTCCTCTATCCTTTCTTTCCTCCCCTTTAAAGCTTTCTTCCTTTTCAAGATATCAACTTTCTCTTCCTGATTTCTCACTTTCACTATATACATACGCGATTTACCTTCATTTTTCCTTTCCACTCCTTTTAACTCTTTCACATGCACTTTTGCTCCAATTTCACCTATCAACTTTTCCACTTCTTCTCTTCCTGATTCACTATCCACTTTAATTCCTCTAATCACTATATTTCTACTCCGTTTCGTCTTCTTTTCTACTTCCATTTTCCTTTCCAACTCTCTCAATCTTGATTTCATTCTCACATTTTCTAGGATAACGTTATCATTCACTTCTTTTATTGTCTCTCCTTCTGTTGCCCCTTCATCCTTATTATCTTTTTCTTGCCGCCACACCAGATCCCATTCTTCCCACTTCTCTTTCACTTTTCTCATTTTCTCTCAAACCTCCTCCCCTCGCTTCTGCATGCCATTTAGACTTCGGTTCGTTTCCTCTCTAAACCCTTTAATGAGATTTTCCAGGCTCTCTAAATTGATTTTCCCTGTTGCCTTATTCCTCTCCGGTGGAGACTTTTTTGAAACTTTTCCCGCAACTTCTCATTTCCCTGCTCATTCCCCTCTTCTTTCCTTGATCTTTTACTGTCTGCCGTCTTATCCCCTTCATCGCTTTTATCCGTAAACCTTCCCCCCTGCCTCCATTTATTAAAAAGTTGTCTCGATCCTAAACTACTAGATCTGGATCTATTAAGCAGTTCCCGCTTTGACGGCCTACCTCGAGTCCTCCTGTCAGCTAGTCCCCCTTCCTTCTCTCCTCACTCCAAGTTCCCTGGCGTAGTATACTGAACCTAACCTTACCTTACCGATTTGCCCGCCACCAAAACCAAAAAAGATAGCACAGAACAAACACGCGTACTTTACCACTCGGTACCGGAAACGAAAGCCCTTTACCATTATATTAGCTTATTGGTTAAATCATCTAGAGGTGTTGTGCCTTCAGCATGATATTAGCTTAGTGCATTCACCTTTTGCAAAATTTTACACATATTGAATTTACAAAAATTATTCATGATCACAAATTTATAACAAAATTCCTTCTAAATTATATAGAGCACAAAATTATATATGTGCAACCTACAGCTAGTATGGTGACGTGCATGATATCAATAGTGAAAGTAGCTGCCACCAACAGTTTGTTCTGTACCGAGTTTTGTAAATTTAATTTATTTTCTTCAGCCACTAATACGCGGAGGATTTCAACTGTGTAATTAATTTTCAATAATACCTTAATTATTTTTCGTGGATTTTTCTTTTTAACTTCTCAAGTCGAGATTCTAATGCTTCAAAAATATCTTGTTGATTTATTTCAAGAATTAAAAGGGTTGTTGATAATAAAACTCCATTGTCTCTTTTTTTTATAATGGGTCCCAACTGCAAGATTAATTTTATTGAATCTCACTTAATTGTCTCGATAATACATATTTGTTGGGGAGTAGGGTTTTCTCATTGGTATGCGAAGGTTTCAATAAAATAGTCAAACAAACAACACACTAAAATTACGATGCAGAGTTTGTTACTTGTCTGAGAATTGTGACCATATTGGTATAATGAGCGCTACACTAGTGCACTCACACAACACTATTGTCTTTTGAAATATTTTTTTTTAATTGTATTTATTTAAGAAACAGAGGAGAGGGTTGTTAACCCCGAAAGGGAAAGTACCTTTATTTAACCTAACTCACTTTCTTCCTCCTTGTTTCCTAAATAACACAAATGAACTTTTATAGTGAAAAATTTTCTACTTCGTTTTGAGATTCGAGGTAGTAAATTTTTGAATCGCGACGTTTATGCGCAGACTACCACTTTTCTGATTGCACACAGCTTGGGTTACCTATCGGCGAGGGAATTTCTTTATAAGTTTGATATTTCCGCCGGTTACCCAATGATAAAAATTTTTGGGTACGCCGGTTTACGGCGGTGGCCCGAACAACTAATTCAAGCGGCTCACGTTCTTCTTTACACGGAGTTAGGAATTGGTTTTCGCGCACGTTCTCCGTGGACGTGTGTCCCAATCTTAGTAGAGATTATTGGAAGGATCTGCACGTTGCCGAACTTCCCGGTGGACTGAACATTCCTTCGATAAAATCGAGTAGCTTTAAAGGCCTGTGACACGTAGTGGATAGGAAGGGATTTTAGATGATTTGGGAATTCGGAAATGGTTTGATCGAAATCCTCGGTATGATTGAGGAAATATCTGTGTCATCAATGTGGCAATGAAGCGAGTTATGATTTTGGAAATGTCTCTGTCATCAGTGTGACAATGAATTCAGTTCGTTTCCTCTTGGAAATGACTTTGTCATCAATGTGGCAATGAGTCCAGTTCGTTGCCTTTGAGCATTGAACTATTTGTGCTGAATAGCCATTTCGACATTCATTCGCATTCCATAGCCCAGTTTCACTGGTTTTATGAATTTAATTAATCTCAGTTTTGGCTGATTAATAGAATCATTTATGAGTGGAATAATTGGGAAGGTTAAATGTCTTGGCAATTTGAGTTTTATTTAAAGGATGTAGCAAAACTCAAGAAGGACTTGAGAAATGTATTTGGTATTTCGTGTCATACGCCGTCGAAGCTACTCTTATATGTGTGCAATCTTGCATCAAGTAAGTTCGAGAATTATGCATATGTGTGTGAGAGTACTAGTGAATTTTTTCAGATTTTTTACAACAGTTTGAAATATTGGCAAATGTTGTTTTGATTGTATGCTTTCAAATGGCTGACTCAACATTTGATTCCCTTTAGAGGCATTTTTTGCATGCTAACCCGGCTATACCATTTGCATCTTACAATTGTTTGAACCCATCTTCTAATAATATGTCTAAAATATAAAAATAATGAATATATTCCTGAGATGACGCTCGCTTTTTCAGAAAAAAGCATGGCCGAGATTTTCACGAAAGTTCAAGCGGTTCCATAGCGCAATTGGCTAAGGCATCGGCTAGGTGCATACGGGTTATGTAGTTTAGGTAGAGGTCGAATCCCCAGCGAGTGCGATTTTTCAGCGGGTTGAAGCGTGCGATTATATGTGTGTGGGACCATGCGTGAAATTGGGTTATTTAAGATATAAACTAAGTGCAGCAATAATACAAAAAACATTTTTTTGTCACATATCCTTGTAGCACTATTACGGAATTGTTACAATAAATGCAAAAACGTTGTAACACCGTCATGGAATTGTACTGATCGATTACAGAACAAATTTACATCGTAACACTGTTACATATGTGTTACGGCACTATTACAGAACATGTTAACTCTGTAACCCTGTTCCTGAATTGTTCTAAAAATATTATTTGACATATGACGCTCTTCCAGAATTGTTACAGAGCGATCACAGAACAAATTTACATCGCAACACTGTTACATATGTTTTACGACATTATTACAGAATATGGTTACGCTAACCCTGTTCCTAAATTGTTCTAAAAATATTTTTTGACATATAACTCTGTTCCAGAATTGTTACAGAACGATCACAGAACATAGATCTGTAACAGCGTTACAGAACTGCTACGTCCATTTGGCGACGACATTACTTAGACCATGGTCTGAGTTTTTTCTAATCCTGTTAGATTACCTATTCTTTTCTGTTCTAGAACTGTTACATCACAGTTATATAAGAGTGTCCGCTGGGTGTTGTTAATGCCTTGCTGCTCCGAGGTTGGATCATTTTAGCAACATGGTGTATCAGCATTATGTTTCTATTTCCTTTCTTATATTGAGTCAATCGACCGAATTTGCTCCTTACATTGCTGACATCCATATCCAAACTGATTTTCCATAGTGGATCTCCTTTCCTTTCTGTGGTAAAGACTGCAAATCGTAAACCTAGTTCTGCGGCTCAAAGTTCCAGCAGCTGCCAGAGATACATAATACACAAGACGTTGGACCTCTAACGCAGTTAGTGTTGCGTTAAAATGTACAGTTAAAAACTTGTTGTTTAGGTATTCTACTAGTGCATGCAGATCCCTTTTTAATGTACATCTTTGACAGATAATGCCTTTGTGTTTGTTCTACATCTCTGAACTCTAGTAAAGTTCGAACAAAATTCCTTTCAAGGTGCTGTAGTTTTTCTGTGATTTCGCTGTTTACATCAACGGAAATGTTAATGTTCGGATGTGGTTCGGATGTAGAACACCAATAGCATGATTGTGTTGTATTGATTCACCAGTCGCCGTTTGATCTTGCGTTGCAGCTTCCTGTAGCTGATCTTCATTACCGGCGTTTTTTAACGCCAAATCTACCTGTCGTTTAATCTCCACTGCTCCGTCTTATGAGATAAGTAGATTATTCCTGACGTCTTTCACCTTCGCGATAAGATCTCTTAGTGCAACTTTCTTTATATGAGGATACTTTTCCGAAAACTTTGTTCTAAATTTGTATCCCTTTTCGCTTTTAGTTTCAAACTTCTCACTTTCATGATTGAGACGCACGAATTCCTCTTTCATTGTGGTATTTCTGTTGAGGTGTTTGGCTGCCAATTGCTAACACTAGCCAAAACATACTCAGTAAGCACAGTTCCAGAAGCGCCCTGGCAATCCTCGGACAGCGAGCATCGTTTCAAAATAATTAATAGACTCGCTATGTTTTGTTTGGGTTTTGGTGTTTCTCTTATTCCTTTTACTCTTCGCTTTCTACCTGCCTGGCATGGGAAACCCTGTCAGTAACAATACTACCGCCAACAAATACGTCAAATTCGTCGTCTGAAACTAAGTTTGAAGTTCTTCCAAATAACTAGAAAAGCATGGAAAAATTTGTGACGCGGTAGATTTTGAATTACCGTTCGTGTGACCGCGTCACT
>CAKNYM010023362.1:0-13079 GCA_932195095.1 Andricus curvator | reverse complement strand
AAAAATCGACTTTTTTTTCAAAACCCCCACTTAAAAACTTCTGGAAAAATGTAAAAAGACGCCTGTGAAAAGCAGAGCTCTTAATATTAATATTTAGAGGTCGCTCATCGCGAATTTCTATTTCCCATTTAAATAGCATGTCAAATTTTTTTTTTAATTTGGAATTTTGTAACTTTCGAATGGCTTGAGGAATTCCTAAGCCCATACCATATTCTTGTAGGGAATTCGATGCTCTACAAAAAAGGTATCTTATGATTTTTTCATAAATTTACTCCTTCAAAAGTTATTTAAGGTTATCATTGAACACATAATAAATTTATCGTTTTTTTTCTTAATTTTTGGCAAAAATTTGAAATTTATCACTAATTATCGTAATAGTTTTTTCGGAAATTTTATAGTTCAAAATTTTCTCTACAAAAAGAATAATCTAACTCAAATAATGTCATTATCAAGTTTAACATTGTTTGAAAATTTGTCTTTTATTGTTCTCACCGTGAAAACGTACAATTTTTTAAAGACCTTGCGGTAGTAAATGATGTAGCAGGACGCGGTATTGCATTAATTGATGAATACAATAACTGCTTAGGGGTCGTGCATAAATTACGTAACACTTTTTGGGGAGGCGGGGGGTCTAGCTTAGTGTTACGTAATGGTGAAAAACTACAGGGAAAAGTCGGGAAAAGCGTTAAATAGGGGGGGGGGGTCAAAATTGTCGGAAAATTGCGTTACGTAATTTATGCACGACCCCTTAGCAAAAAACGAGGACCAACTTCAACATCTTCTACAAGTTGTGCAAGAACATCGTCGACAATTTCCATATTGTAACTAGAAAACATTAAAATAAGAGTTAATATTCATAATGATAATTTAACGCCAAAACTTATAAATAATGTTGTTTTAGTATTAATATTCAAAATTGTTTATATTGAATTTTATTTTTATATTATACTAAATTCAAAACAGTATGTTTCTAAAAGTGACGTCTTTTCATTAGTATCTGAATTATCTTGATACTTAATAGATGAAAACTACTATTTTAATAAGGAATAAGCAGGTAATACATAAAGATACTGAGCTTTTCGATTTATAAATTGTTAAACGATCTTTTTTTAAACAAAAAAAAAATAAACTATGAAATTTCCGAAAAAAATATTACGATAAATAGTGATAAATTTCAAATTTTTTCCAAAAATTAACGAAAAAAACGATAAATTTATTATGTGTTCAACTTTAACCTTAAATAACTTTTGAAGGAGTGAATTTATGAAAAAAGCATATGAGACCTTTGTTGTAGGGCGTCAAATTCTCTGCAAGAATATGGTATGGGCTTAGCAATTCATCAAGCCATTTAGGAGTTACAAAATTCCAAATTAAAAAAAAAAATTTCACATGCTATTTAAATGGGAAATAGAAATTCGCGATGAGCGACCTCTAAATATTAATATTAAGAGCTCTGCTTTTCACAGGCGTCTTTTTACACCTTTCCAGAAGTTTTTAAGTGGTGGTTTTGAAAAAAATAGTCGATTTTTTTTAACCACCCTAATATATATATATATATTATCTGACAATGTAAATAGCATATAATTCGACACTTTAAAACGCCCAGCCCAAGAATCGGATTACGATTCAAGTGACGACAGGATTTCTTTTTAATGATTTCGCTCTGAGAAAAGCTCAGTTCATTTGACCTTTTTACGACATCCAGTTTTATGGGCGTTTGAAAGTTTCGAATTCCAGGGAAAGTATAGTCGAATACCTTCAATTGAAAATTGAATCTAACATTTCTTGAGAAATAACTTCACTGAATGTAGCGTAATCATTTATATGTGCAAAAAACAATTTTTATTTCTGATGTTTGGTGTACAATATTGGAACCGATGAATTATTTAAGGTTCGTATCTACAAATGTTAATTCATATTTTTGTTGTAAAAAATAAATAATCTTTAATTCCAATATCACAAACAATTATAATTCTACAAAAATTTTCGAAATAATTTGAATTATGCCGCTCTGAACGGTTTTATCTAGTCCCTCCAGCATAAAAATACTGAGTTATAATGTAAATTCTTTGAGTTTTACACTCCTTGAGTCGTATAAATTTTAAAACCTTGTTTTTCTCCGAGATGCGATGGTTCTGAAATCGATTCACCTTTCCAGCCCTTTGTTTTATCGACTGCTTTTCTGGAAGAGTTATTCATCGTTTCAAAGTTGGTATGAGTTTGATTTCCATTTTATATTAAAAGATGAAAAGGCATTTCAATTAGAATAGCGATAAAATAAAAGGACTTCTTATGAATCATGAATTCTTAACGCTCCTCTGACATTGGTTTTCATATTTAATACAGGGAAAAACGTTTATATTTTTCTCGTTACATTTTATAAGAGAAGGTATTCTAGTGATCTTTTTGAATCTTAATTATTTGTACTAGTTTCGAGACTATTTTATATTCACTAAATATTCATTCAGAAGTTGGAACATTAGTTGGTCTTTCAATTATAATAGGATCAAAATTATTCAGATTTTTTTTATTAGCATGGTATTATTATTTTTACTGCTAGATTTTCTATAACAATAATTCAAAAAGTAAGAGTCCCAGTAATTATTATTTAAAGGGTGCTATGACATAATCATGTAATTGCCACTTTTCCAAAACAGGTTTTATTAGCTTGACAATTCTCTAAAGTTCCACAGCAAATTGTGGTGAAAATTTTTATTTTTGAAGTGTTTAAGCCATTTTTAATAGAAAAATTGGTTTGCGTTTATGAAAAAACTAAGAGCATCATTCGATTGTGTAGAAAAAATGACATAAAAAAATTTATTGGATAACTTTTTTCTTTGCCGAATGTGTTATACATAGTATTAATAAGAATTCAATACCATGTAATTGTTTATTCATACTACGGCACCAATTGAGTCTATATAAAAATAGTCAAACACATAGACATTAATTCATTTTTCTTGCTCTCGGATGAAGTTACTATTTTTTTCGTATCATGTATTTTGATCTATTTATTTTGTTTATACTTTTTTTCTTTCACGGGTTTGAGAGTCTTTACATAACCATTACCATATACCACCTAACCACTATTTACTGCATATATTGTCTCAATTACTATTCTTACTTCTAAACCCTTGCGACCTTGCCCTCTCTTTCACGGCTGTCCATAATATCTTCCTCTTAACTGCGTTAAATGCTAGTTTAAAATCCAAGAACAGTGCAACTAGTTTTCCTTTCTTCCGTCCTGATCCCTTTCCTTGAAGCCGTTTGGTTGTGTGGTATACTTCCCTTTTCTTCCACCTGTCTTTCCAACCTGCTTCTTAGCACTTCCGCGTAAATTTTATATCCCACTAAAACACAGTCGGCAAAAGTAAGAAAGTCCGGGACAATATCGTAGAACTTTTGATAGAAATGACCTGAAAGAATAAATGTTTTTGGGATTTACGGATGAATAACTACAGGATAGAGGAAAAATATGAAGACGCTTTTAAAAAATATTTTTTACCTTGAACGTGTAGGGTAAATTTTACATTTTTTGACAAAAATTTGTATTATTGAATACCAGGGGCGCTCAGATATTATATTAATTATGCTGAACATATTTTCCATAGATTTTATCATGCCGAATCCAAATCCGGGCTTTGAATTAGACCAGCACTTCTTGTTTCTATAAAAAATTCAATTGAATTTTCTAGTTTAAACCTTTATGGCATGAATGATTTCATATGATGGAACAACATGGTAAGAATATAACCGATTTTATAAAATATTACTATTCGGGGAATTTTCATGTCGCCGATGTCAAATTTAAAGTGCAAATTTTACACTTGAAAATGTCGGATCCAGTATGGCGGACCGGACTTTTAAAAATAAAACAGATTTGAGAAAAGAGTGATAGTCGAGGGTTGTTTAGATCGACGATTTTAAACCTGAAGTCTCAATAAGAAGAGTTTAAATTGCGGATCCAAAGCGGACCAATATGATCGCTTTTATGTGAAAATGTAAGTTATAAATTTTAAATAATAAACTGAACTGGACATTTTCGTTGTGGGTAATTATTTCCCTTTTTCCATGACAACACATGTGTATTAAATAGACGCACAGTTTTCTGAATGAATTTTATTTCTTTGTCCCTTTACGAGAAATATCTATTGAATCTTCGGAGCGATTTTGTGATACGTAGAATTACATTCGGAAGCCACAAAAATCCACATCACAAGCATGAACATTCTGAAATCTAGACTTTGCTTGATATGAACATTTTTAGATTAAAGTGATCACTTTCTTTCGTTTCGCATCCGCCATATTGAATTCTCAAATTTAGACTTCAGATTTTATGTCCGCGACCTCAAAAATGCCAGAGTGACGCTTTTTAATCAAATTTGTTTCATTTTTACAGGTCCTGTCCGCCATATTGTATCCACTAGTTTTAATTTTTTAAGTTTGACTTCAGATTTGAAATCGGAGTCATGAAAATTCCCCGAAAAGCGATATTTAAAAAAATCAATTATAATCTTACAATGTTGTTCCGCCATATTGGACCTTCCATCTTGGATTTTGAAATTTTTTTTTTGGATTCGTAATCAGCAATCCGAAAAACCCCCGTACAGTAATTTTCAGTCATATCGGTTTTTGTTTCAAATTTGGTCGGCCATATTGGATCCGCCATTTTGAATTTAGGCATTTTGACATTGGAATCTAATGCAGCGACCCCAAAATCCCTCAAATACGACGAATAGTTGAATTTACTTAGGAGGAAATCCTTCATGCCATGAATGTTTAAAATTGAAAATCAAGTTGTATTTTTCTCAAACAGGAAGCCCTAGACTAATTTAAAGTCCGGATTTGACTTTGGCATGACAAAAATATTTAAAAATATATAGAGCATATTAGATGTCAAAAAGGGTCCAATTGAACCTATATTTTGGATGTCAAAAATATTTGTTTAAAGCCACTCCATATATTTTCTCTATTCTGTAATTATTCATATGTATATCCCAAAAACAGTCATCCTTTTATGTAATTCCTATCAAGATTTCAAATATTTTTTCACGGACATTTTCACTTTAGCCTACTGTGCGACATGAGTGTGATACCCCTATATTCCTCCACTCTTTTGCCCTCTACCTTCCTAATCAACGGCGCTACTAGCCCTGTATTCCATTCCTCTAGCCATGCTCCTCCTCTCCATACCTTATTGCAAATCCTCCAAATCTCTTCTTTCACCCTTATTCCTCCATATTTCATTGCTTTATTTTCGAAGCCACCCATTCCTGTTGCCTCGTTACTCTTCAGCCTTGCAATAGCCTGATTCACCTATTTTCTATTAGTTTTTGGGCTATTAGTTTTCCAATGATTTTATGGAAAACTGATTTTTCGCAAAATTAAAAAAATTAAACAATTGTAATTTTTCACTTTTGAGCCTTCTATTTGTCACGTAGCATGTTTCCGATGTTTCGCTGATATATTTTATGTTAATTAGAGTGTGAAATTTAGCAAATCAAGCTTCTGGTATCCTCCTTTTTTTTCTTTGGAACTTACATGGTTCTGCCGTGACGCCCTTTATTTGAAACTCGAGTCTTACCATAAACTGGCTTTTCTACTGCGAACGGGTTGACTATGATATTCTGTTTTCATTGAGAGGACTCGTCAGTAAAAATATCGTTTTTGGTGAAACATCTTCTAAACTTTGAGGTATTGTACTTTCTTGTGTGTAATTATAAATGCAATTGAATGCAATGTTTGAATGTTTGAATGAAATGCCTATTTTTTTCAATTCGAAAGAAACATTGGAGCTGCTCATGATTTCAAGAATCAAAATAATATTACTGATGATGTCATTTCAAATAAGAAATATTATTTCTAATGGAAATATTTTATAAATTACAAAAAATAGTTATTTCAATAATATTTTTTGCGACTGCATTATTTCTTACTATCGCTTCTTATAAATTTAAAAAAATTGATGAATTTTGATAAATGATGGCTTATTCTCCCGGAAAAAACATTCTTCATAACTCTACTGCTTCTTTTTAAAGTAAATTTTACTATGACTGAAATTGTTAAAAAACTATTTGAAAAAAAAAATTTCAAGCGAATAACTATATTCAAGGATTATTTACTTATTTCAGAAATTTGGAAACAGTGGAGTTGTATGAAATGTTTTCCTTTAAAAAATAGGCCGTGATTCATTCAAGTTCAACCATTGTTTTTTAAATTTGTAAGAAGCGACAAACAAAAAAAACTCAGTTAGAAAACCTACTGTTGAAATAATGTTTTTTCGTAAGTTTCATACATTTTTCATAGTAAAAAATGCTTTTCCATTCACAAGAAATCACTGATAATATTATTTTAATTCTTAAAATCATACAAATTTTTTTTTCCAGAGTCCTGATTTTTGGCCCGACAACTAAAAGAAATTTTATCTAAAAGATGAATATAAATATACGACACTAGATACTATAAAGCAAACAATGATATATTTATCTCGTGATGATAATTGAATTATAATAATTAGTTTGTTGCCAACAATATGACCTAGTTTTCAAATATTTCTATTTGAACACTGATTTTCTATAATTTTTTTACGAGAAAAAATATATAATGTAAAGTTAACCCTGAACGCTCACACGCGGTGTCTCACACCCCACGCGCTTTTCGATTCTTTTTTTATTGTTTACGTTTTTTTTTGAAGTATTTTTTTCGAATTGTTAAATTATCACTGAGGCTTTGGAAATATTTTTTTACTATTTTGTATTGTTTTAACATCACTCATGATTTTTTTTTCAGCCAAAAATATCTGAAGGTGTATTTGGAGGGGTGAACGTTAAGCGTTAAATATTTGTAGAATTTCTACTCTTGTGATTTAATTCATTGATAAATGTATTATTTCACTGAAAAGAACTTATAAAATCTTATTCGACTATGTTTTTCTCTAATAAATGTTAATCATGTTTGAAGTAGAGTAAGTGTTTTTTGAAAAAAGTTTTTAAAAAATAATTACGAAATAATTATGGAATTAAGATGCAAGATCCGCAAACGAAAATCAAGAAAAAATTGTAACCGACCCACTGATTAATAAAGAAAAGAGGTTGGTTGTTTTTAATATGCATGTGAGCCAATTTCTCAATGCATGATAAATGGAGGTAACCATTTTTTAATACACAACAGAATGTGGATCTGGGCTATGTGCCAAGTAATATCACCCCTTTTCTGCCAAGATTAGGCTTTTCACATTAACGTACCATTTCATCACCATATAGTTCCATTCTGGCTTGATAGATACTTCTCCGAATTTAAATCCACTCTTATCTTTCTAATCTCGCTATAGATTGAATATCACTCCATCTCGTTCCACTCAATCGAAACGGCAGGCTAATCTCATAGTCCACAGAAGTGGGAGTATTTTTGATCAAAAAATCGACCCGCATGATTCCTCGATTCTAATTTAGTTGTACAATCGATGGATCGAACTGTTCGAACAATTCGCACGTAATCGTGCCGTTATCATCGACACTCATTACCGATAACTCTTTGGTGTTGGAGAGAAAAGCGTGAATTCCATCTGCCCCCATTAAGACCCTTCTGCCGCCACACTGATTAAGACTTCTCTTTCGGTCTAATCCTGGTGCATGGAAGACAGCTCGGGTAATTCAGGTAATTCTCTCGGAAGAGCTTATTCCACCCGCCGTTTTGGGGATGACTCGTCGACGGCCAAAGGTAGTATAGGATTCGGACACGTAGTTAGAACTTAGTCGAGATCCGATTAAATTTACCTTTCCCACCCTGCGAGCTATATAGTAATATGTATATATATCCCTACCTATTCTACTTACCATCCGCGGAAACTTGGTCGTATACATTCGTATACGAGGGTGGAAAGGCCGGAGTTAACTTGGCGTAAATCCAGACGGTCACGAACTAACCTCACATAGTTTGCGCGAAGGTACTGCCGCTTACGGAACTCATACTCGTTGAATTGATATGAATCATCGATACTATTGGTGGCTAATGAAGTACTCACAGTCACGTAGTATATCTCGAGACTCTAGATTTGATCTAGGAGATTGAGAGTGACTCTTGAGACCTGCATTATTATAAATTTGACGCGTGACTATACGAGGAGGGAAGCAAATCTGGATTATCTTTTTTAAATCGTCGGTTTAGCCTTTTAGGGACCAGACACTTCTGCAGGGAAAGAATGATAATCTCTAAATGTTATCAATTGCACTCGTATTCTTTTAGATTGAAAATTATACCTAATTAATGGCGGAATTTAGAACAACAATTTTGGTGCGTTCTAGAAATTACGACAATGGGTGTACGGGCAAAAAAAAACGAACAATATCCTGTCCCGAGAAAACTACTGGCTTCCATTCACCTGAAAAAATTTCAATAATAGAATCTGATAGTACGTGACTCATTCTAGAATAGCGTGTGCACTAATTATTTAAAAGTTACCCGATAATCTGTCAAATATTTTTTATAACGAAAGTAAGATAATTTTATAGCATCGTTTATTAGACAAAGGTTCACAGTAAATCACAGGTATTTTATTTATCTGAAGGTGGATGAAAACATTACAAATAATTGACAACTACAATTATCCGACGATGGACACTTTTTTCTCCGCTTCGTGATAAAAATTATCTACCGTCGGATAATTGTATTTTTCAATTGTTTTATTCATTGTTTATCATAGATTCTTTCTATCGTGAATCCGCGAATGAGATTGCTAGAGGGGGCCGGCTAGAGGGGGCCGGCTAGAGGGGGCCGGCAAGTTTCTAGTTACGCCACTGAGCACAGTTATTCACAACAGCTTGCATGTTAAAGTGTACTAATTCAAATTGTTATTGAAGCTACTTGTTACAGTAATCTTTCTTTTTACAATTTGAAGTAGTAATGCTGACTTTAATTTTTCTATATTTTGAGATCACTATCTCATACACTATCAAAAACTATTTAAAATGTTTATTGTAGAATGCAAAGAAGTTAGCTTCAACTTAACATTGTGGAATAAGCAGCTTCAATATACGATTTTTTCGGTGTGGACAAAAAATTCAAAGACATTCGCAAACTTCTATGACAGACAAATTGTTAATGATAACCGAAAATTTGCCAGGACAATTTTAACTGGTTAAGTATCTGAACTTTGGTTATCCCAATTCGCTAATCATTCTATTAATTTCAAATGATGGAATTAAGATAATTGGAAATTAAATTTCTCAGAGAAATATTTTTCTACTTTCAATTGCATGTCAATTATTGAAAGCGAATCTATAAACCTAACCTTTAACAAAAATTGCAATTACTTGAAACAATAAAGTAATCATTTAAAAAAAATTGCATTGCATTAAGAAAGCAATTCAAGAATGCGCTTCTACATTTATTGTAAAAATGTATTCGTGCACGAAAAAAAGCTTCTATAGTTAATGAGAATTTCTCAACAAGAGAGATGTAACCAGGAAGCATTTGCAACTTTCTTGATTTCAAGCTCTATTAAATTTGAACCATCGCTCGGCTCTAAGGGCTACCAAACTTCTGGATTGAATAGTGGTTAAATTTAAACGAGATTAAACATTTGAGAAGTCTCTCGATACTAGCTTCTGATCAATGTTAATATCCGACTATATTGTAAGTAATTCAAACAGAACGCAACCTTTTATTCATTCACATTCAAGAGCTTAGTAATCTCTTTAATGAATCTAAAATAAGTGTACATTGCAAGAATAACTTAATTTACAGTTTCTCAAATGACCACAGAACTGGAAAGTGGAAAGGATGTTCTAGCCAGTGAATGTAAGAATCTTCAAAGACACTCCTATATATTTTGTTCCATTAAGTTCGGAGAGCACGTAATTAAGGTAATTTCCGGTACGAACCTGCAATTTGTACCAAACGTGCACAGTTGGCGAAGCCGCCAGATGGCCGACAGTGATTTTAATATATTAGATTCTTCGAATAAGGTGCCGAGCTTAACTTCCCTGATCTCCATTTACACCAATTCTACTGTCAATGTGATAATAAATTATTCAAAGACCCAGCATTTAAAAATATTTCTAATAAAGAACTAAAATGAAAGTTTTTGGTTTTGAAAATGAGTCACCACTTTATAATAAGTTATCAGCTATTGAGAAAAAAATTTCCCTGAGAGATTATTTACTTAAAATCAACATGTAAATACCTCTAAGCTGATTAAAAAAAAATTTGTAAGAAGATTCAGTAGCAACAAAATAGTCTCATTTTTCACTTTTTTCACACACTCTTCCACACAATTCCTGCACAGATATTTGTCTTTGAATGAATGGGGTTGCGAAAATTTCGCGCAATTTTAACAGAATTCAAAACATTCCGATGAATATTCATGGACTTTAGAGGATAATGTAAGATTTTCAAAGATTTAACGAAATTCTAAAGGATTTTCGAATATTATAAAGGATTCCAAGGAACTCCAAGGGATTTCGTAATATTTCAGAATATTTCACGGAATTTCATAGATTGTAACCAATGTTGAGAGATTTTAAAGGATTTTCACGGGATTTTAAAGATTGAAAGCAATTTCAGTGATTTCAAAGGATTTCACGGAATTTTAAAGCATTTTATGGGATTTCCACAGTTTTCGAAGGATTTTTAGGGATTTGTAGGAAGCTCAATTCTTTTAAATGGATCTTCAGAGATTATGTACAATATCCAGAAAATTCATAGGATTTCAAGGAATATTCACATAATTGAACACATTTTCAGAGATTTGTCCAATTTTCAAAAGAATTCACATGATTTCAAAGCATTGCAAATATTTCCCGGGATTTCACGAGATTTTCTGAAAGGCATAATCCAGATTTAAAAAATGATTAACTTCTCGAATCTCTCTCTCTCTATATATATTGGACGTATATAATGTCCAATATTCTTCAATAATAAAACAAATAATGATACAAGCTCTATTTTATCATAATAGTACCTATATTTCGATACTAGAGGATGAATGAGCGGTTGGCTCACTGCGAGTGTAAAGGCCCAGCGTGAACTCAAAAGCGAGGCGAAGCTTCGAAAAAACCTAAACCCTAAAACTGAAAATGCAAAACCTATTATTGACTACCGTTTATAGAAATCGAACATAACCTTAATGAGCTAACACAATTGACGTAACAACTAACAACTGCTACAGTGACAAATGACCAACCCAACCTCCTCCAGCATGATGCCCACACTGTAAGCAAAATACTTTGGTAACTATTGAGAGCATCTTACTCGCCGGTGAAAGCATTTGCTCACCTATGTGGGCAATTTTGCTCATCGCCTTCGCACACGATGCGGAATCGACCATTTTCGATATATGTAAACATTGACCAAACGAGGGTTTTGCATGTTTGTGTAAAGGAAAAATAAATTTTGACAGTCAAACGATCTCATATAGGAAATTTTTGAAAATTTTTGAAATTAATATATAAGCAATTTGTAATTTATAGTAGGTTCATAAATTACCTTAAATTTTTGAGAATTTTTTTAATTTCTCAAACTTTAAAAATATTTTAAAAATTCAAAATTATGTAAATTCAATTTATTTGAGAAATTGCAGAAATTTACGGAAATTCATATTTCCCAAAAATTTCTGAAATTTACGGGAATTTTCGCTGGTTTGTGGTACTTTATGGTAACTTATGGCAAATTATTGGTAATTTATGGTTATTCGTCGCTTTGAGATGGTCAAATCTGCCAATTGATCGCTTGATAATTTTTGTTATTTACCTCTGACGTCACTTTTTCCTCAGTAGACAGTGAAATAGTACCTAGGGGAAGAAAAAGTGCCTCTCCCCCTTGGCGCATACGATATTTTTCATAACAAATGGATGATTTCAGACACTTCTTGAAATACAGTCATGATTTCAGTCCATATTAGATTTTGTATAATGAAGCATGAAACAAATGTTAACCTAATTTATGGTAATTTTAGAGGTGATTTTTAACTTACCATAAATTACCCAAAATTCATTTTTGAAAATTTGCATAAATTTCCGGAAATTTATGAAAAATTCCGGTCATTTGTGGTAATTTTACAGGTAAATATGGTAACTTACCCAAAATTCATTTTAAAAACTCCCGGAAATTTATGAAAAATTTCGGTAATTAATGGTAATTTTACAGGTAAATATGGTAACTTACCATAGATGACCCAAAATTCATTTTTAAAAATTTCCATAAATTTCCGAAAATTTATGAAAAATTTTGGTCATTCATGGTAATTTTACAGGTAAATATGGTAACTTACCCGAAATTCATTTTTAAAAATTTCCATGAATTTCCGGAAATTTATTAAAAATTTCGGTAATTTACGGTAATTTTACAGGTGAATATGATAACTTACCATGGATTGCCCAAAATTCATTAAAAATAATTCCCATAAATTTTCGGAAATTCATGAAAATATTCGGTCATTTATGGTACTTTTACAGGTATATATGGTAACTTTCCATAAATAGCCACAAAATTCTATTATCTGCAATCAAAATTTCCTCACAGTTTTTACGGTGAGTGGGCTGATAATCATAAAATGCGAGCTCATAGATGCATAATTTTCATTATTCACCTCTGACGTCACTTTTCAGTCCCTAGGCAGTAAAAAGTACTTTTTACTCCCTAGGGAGTAAGAAGTAGAGCCTTAGCCCCGCTTCATAGGCTTCGAAAAGGGCTGAAATCATGCATGTGTCATAAAAAGTACTTTAACTCACTATGGACTGAAAAGTAGAACTTTAGCCACGCTTCATAGGCATTAAAAAGAGCGCAAGTCATGCACTGAGAGACCTTTTGTTAGAATAAATGAAAAAAAATGAATTAGAATTTGGTATAAAATCGTACAAAATAGGGAAAACCGAGGTTTTATTACACTTATTCGTATTACAGTACCGAAGTTTAATATTATCATACGAGTATTTAAAACACGAAGAAGACAAAGTAGTATTCTAAATATGAAATATTATGAATCTCCATTTCAAGAATTAACACTATGAAAAAGTGATATTCTTTTTACTGAGATTTCGAAAAATAATTTGAATAAGAAAAATAGTGAATATCATAATCTC